>BQNB010152020.1:0-11924 GCA_026074375.1 Tanacetum coccineum | reverse complement strand
CTAATACCCAAGGGTATTAGCCCTTAATCATTGTAAACAATATAAAAGTAATTATCCAACCAAGGTAAACTAACCAAGTTAAACGAATGATACCAAAAATCGAGCGATTACTAGAGTATAGGAGATTACAAGGTGTTTCCTATGGAATTAATAGCTTTGCCTGACCTCTTCTGCTCTTCTTGTCTTTTGTGGTTATGGTATCGAAAATATGATCAAGCACACCTAAAACTCGTATTTAGGTTTTCTATTTATAGTGTCTAGAATTTGGTTGATACGGCGTATAGATTGAGGTCAATACGGCATATCGAGAGCTTTCTTAGAGTAGGGACCACGTTCGATATCTTCCAGAATCTTCGTATATAATAAGTCTTGAATACGGCGTATAGAGACTCTGGATACGGCGTATAGGTCTCCGTGGTTTCTTGTGAAATGCATGCGCAGATATGCCGTATCTTCCTTGATGGATTTGGTGTATTGGATGTCAGAACAATATTCTTCAGATTTCTTTATTTAAGCTCCAAAATGCACCCCTTTTAGCTAATCTTCACAAAGTACTCCATAATTACTGCAATTCTCAAATATAAACCATTAAGTACCAATTCTTGCAATAATTAAATAATATGGGTAAGAAATACATGATAAATGATGCTATAAAAGTGATGTTTTTGATGTCATCAAATATCCCCCACTTGAATCCTACTTGTCCTCAAGTAGACTTTAGAAAACTTATGAAAATGTATCCCAGCCTGAGTTTAGGATTTTTCCTTTAAGCAATTTTTTTGTTTAATTACTAGCATACAACCAAACACCTCACGAATAGGGAAAATGAAAACACTCAGCTAATCTATGTTGTAACATTCAACTAATTCGCTCAATTGATTGGTCGTGACGAGTATTCTATCATAAGCTTGGCAAGGATACACATCTCCACCACTAAAGCTAAGGAGTGACAAGTCTAAAAGGGTAAATTAGGTTAAGGTTTAAGGGTTGATCATTCTTTCCAATCTCTATCGATACCAATATTCCAGAAAAGGTGACAAAACCACACATACACATCCATAACGATGGAATAGACATATGTGATTGCTCGATCCTTAACTCGAATAAGCTAAAGAATAGGATTAGTAATCTTCACCAATAGTAGTAAACCAACAAGGCCGACAAAATCATATATACACATCCATAACGATGGAATAGACATACATGATTGCTCAGATCCCCATTCGAGTAAAACCAAAGGTTAGGATGAAGAACAATATAGGGTATGGATCGTCTAATCTTTTACCAAAAGTAATACACCAACAAGGCGGACAAAATCACACATACACATCCATAACGATGGAATAGATACATGTGATTGCTCACATCCTCATTCGAGTAAGACCCAAGGTTACGGATTAGGTATGGGAAATATATAATTGTTGTTAAATAAAAAGAACAAAACAAATAGATTAAGTCCAAACAAATAAGGAACAGTGTTGCTAGTTACTTTCCCGACCATCCCCATGAAAAAGACACAAAATCATAGACATAAATGTCTTGATCATAGATCAACAAAAACAACCTTAGTTGGCGTTCCCGTAACGGTCAACTCCCAATCATCCATAATATACATACTTTACAACATTAGTGGCGATATCTACCACTTGATACATGAAAATACATAGTTGGTTTATAATTGCGACCAACTAGAAATAATATACAACATAACTTTACATCGTTGGTTTATAACACGTACCAACGAATAATCGATCCTTCAAATAATAATATCGGTTAAGCTTAGACGAACCGATTATCTCACAAACCTCACTTTTTTTCTCTCAATCTTGCTTTGTATTTTTTGGTTTTTTTGATTTTTTTTAATTTAAACATAAACTAATAAACTGAATAACAGTGTATTTTTCACCACTTCACGAACATGATAAATCTGAATAATTAATATCCGATCATACTAGTGATAGTAGTAACTACACGAGCACTAAGATACACTACTTTCACTTTCCCAATTGCATTGTGCAATTTCTAGACCTAACCATGGATAGAAAATTCACACACGTACCGAATTGCATTGTGCAATTTCCCGACCATACCAGAGATAGAAAATATGCATCACGACAGGAAATACAATACTTTACACAAAAGCGACTTGCAACCGATTAAGGACTTAATCTAATTGGGTAGGCTAAGGTGTAAGGTGTAACGAAACAAAATTTAGTGTAAGAAAATAATGGAATGGCTCATCAAGGTTTTCTAGGGGTATCTTACTCTAAAAATGAGAGTAAACAAGGGGTATATAAAGGGGTTAACTAAACAGTGTAGTTAGTTAATATCACAACATGTATAGGCTTTTTGGTGTAATCCTAGAAATTTACCAGTTTAGAAATGTCACTCCATCTATTAAAAATAATGCTTATTATTGTGGTCTCGAATAGATATACCAAGCCAAGTTCTAAAGTTTACAACATCACCAGCACACTTATATTTTTGTGGAATTTAGATAAACATTAGGAAACGAATAAGGCTAAATCCTCACAATATCTAAACAAGGGTCATATGTGCGGGTTATGTAACTAATAATTTCAAAAAAAATATGCTATTTTTTTAAATTTTGATATAAATTAGGCATATGATTTGTAAAAATATGGACAAGTAAGTCTTCTAATTCTCCTCCCCCCACTTGAAATATACAACGGCCTCGTATAAATATAACAATAAAAACAGGAAATTAAAAGAATTAGAGCGAGAAAATCTCTTGGGATTTGCTCGGTATGATCCTCTATGTTGCGTATATGAGGAAGATCGTGTGTTGTAAATACGTCTGGATGCCAGCATGACTACAATACACATAGAATTCCATAAAATAAGCATTCCACCAAATTCATCTTTTTGTTCAGAAGGTCCTGTATTTATAACATAAGAAAACAATTGCAAATTCTATCTCCGGTATTCGTTGGTTAGAAATCAAAAATAAAAACCTAAAACTGTACAGGAAGTCGATACGTCGTATCCCTAAACCAGGATACGCCATATTGAGACCTGTAAAAAGTATCTGAATACGGGTCAGTCGTCTAATACGAAGTATTCATTTAATGAATACGCCGTATAGACTGAACTGACAATAAAGTTTAAAGGTGCAGAAAATTAAAGACTGGATAACGTCCAGAAGGCTAATACGCCGTATCTATTAACTTTGGATACGTCGTATAGACAGTCTAGGAAGACAGACTCGATAAAAAAGTAAAATACATTGTGGGTTGTCTCCCGGCAAGCACTTTTATTTACAGCAAAGTCTTTAAGTTAGACTTGTCTTCGGCTTCTTCATGTTGGATCTGCTTTGAATTCGATAACTTCATCATCCTCCTTATTAACATTCCTTTCATAGTACTTCTTCAATCGTTGTCCATTAACTTTGAAACTAAACCCGTTTTTATCAGTAATCTCCACAGCTCCGTACGGGTACACTGTTTTAACTGTATTTGGACCGTACCATTTTGATTTAAGTTTTCCTAGGTGCATCTTAAAACGAGAATTAAATAGTAAGACCTTGTCTCCTACTTTAAATTATTTATCGCCACGAAGCCTAGAGTCATGCCACTTCTTGGTTCATTCTTTATAATCCTAGTATTCTCGTAAGATCCATCTCTCAATTCTCCCAACTCATTGAGTTGCATAAAACGATTCTTGCCATTGGTTGTCAAATCCATATTACATTGTTTTAATGCCCAATATGCTTTATGCTCAATTTCTACCAGTAAATGACATGCCTTGTGATAGACTAATCTAAAGGAGGTACATCCAGTTGGTGTCTTGTAAGCAGTCCTAAATGCCCATAATGCATCGTTAAGTTTTTCAGACCAATCCTTGATGGATACAGCGTATTGGTTGTCAGATCAGCAGATTTTTGATTTCTTTATTTAAGCTCCAAAATGCACGCCTTTTAGTTAAACTTCTCCAAATGCTTGATATTTACTGCAAATATAAGCAATTAAGTACCAATTCATGCATAAAATAATATAGAACGAGCAATTTAGCTAGGATAAATGATGTTATAAAATAGACGTTATTTGATGTCATCAACCTTAGATGTGTCATTGTGTGGTTGTAATTTATGTTTCAAGTTTTAAATTTATATTTTGCCGACTTTACCAAAAACAACACTTTAACAGGCAGTGTACCCGGTCGATGGGAGTTTCGTGGTAAGTAGGGTGTCGATCACTAAGAGCGAGAAACAATCTTTCAATTTAATAATATTTTGGTTATCTAAACTAAGTTAATCTATTCTACTTAAACCTTGCTAAACCTATGTTTAGACCTAAATCTAACGAGATAAGGAGTTTTTCAGGCCTGAAGACCTGGTAATAAATAAAAAAAAAAAGACGCGGTTTTGTGTTGACTAAATAAACTTAGACACTAAAACACTAAAACACACGCAAGCAAATTAACAGAAGATAAAAGAGCGGTCTAGCCAAATATAAGAAAACTGTATTAACCATTATTAATCCAATCAAACGTTGGTTTATTTATTTAGTGCAATGATTACTTATCTCAAGGCAACATATCATTCTTAAGACTTAGGCGGTACTTTTTCCTAAGACCTAATTACGAAGAATTCTGTCACAATTAAACATATCCGCATAAAGCATCCTTATTTGCTGATTATAATCTATCTTAGGGATTAAAGCAATGGTGATCTTGTTAAACCCTAACTCATAGAGACTTTACCCACTTACTGCTTAAAGGCAATTCATACACTAGTAGTCTACTAACCAAGTCTTTACCAATTAATTAACAATGTACTCGTTGATCTTAAGGGTCACATGCCGGTCCAACTAAGCTCACAATCTAAGGACAAAGATAGGTTATTATTCGTGATCCTATTGGTCTAGATGTATAAATCACTATATGGAGAGCCATCTCGGCATCTAGATTACTTGGTCCGTATCACTAGATCTAGTTGAATGATAGGTCGCATACAAAAGCACGTAAACAAGTATAAACTGATAAACATAAACAAGCAATCAATAATAAATTAAGCAATTAAGATAAACAAACCAAACATTCAGATCTTCATAATAATGGCTAATACCCAAAGGTATTAGCCTTCAAAAAAAACGACATAATCAATACCAAAAGTAATAATTTAAGCCAAGTAAACTAACCGAAGTTAACGAATGAAAACCAAAAACATGAATAATTACAAGAGTATAGAGATTACAAGTTGTTATCCTATGAATTAATTACGTTTCAGACCTCTTCTGTTCTCTTTTTTCTCATTCTGAAAATCAACTTTATATGTTGAGGTATCAAAATATATTTAGCACACTCAAAACCCCATTTTTAGTTTCTATTATAAGGTCCTGTAATATTTCGATAGAGGCGTATTTACGAGGTCACTAAGGCTTATCGAGGGTTTCTTGGAGTAAGGGCCCACGTTCATATCTTTCACAATATTTTATTTCCATAAGCTTGATATAACGGCGTAATAGTCTCTCTTGGATACGGCGTATTAGATCTTGTTCCTTTGTGGTCTTTAGTGAAGTGCAGGCACATATACGCCGTATCTTCCTTGATGGATACGGCGTATTGGATGTCAGAACAGTAATCTTCAAATGTCTTCGTTTAAGCTCCAGAATGCGTGCCTTTTTGCTAATCTTCACCAAGTACTCCATAATTACCGCAATTCTCAAATACAAACGATTAAGTAAAAATTATTTGCAATAATTAAACTAAATAGGTTATTTACATGAGATAAATGATGTTATAAAAGTAACGTTATTTGATGTCATCAAATGTCCTCCCACTTGAATCCTACTTAGCCTTTAGAAGTTTATGGAAATGTATCCCTAAGGATTTTTCCATTAAGCATTTATTTGATCTATTACAAGTACACAATCAAACACCTCACGAAATAAGTAGATGAAAACACTCACATCTCCACTACTAGAGCTAAGGAGTAACAAGTTTATAAAGGAAAATGGGTTTTTATTATAAGGCTTAGGGTTGATCACTCTATAATCTTTTACCAAAAGTACCACACCAACAAGGCAACTAAAGCACACATACATGGCCGTAATGATGGAATAGACATGTGTGTTCGATCACATCCTCATTCGAGTTTAACCAAGGGTTAGGATGAAGAATGATATATGGTATGGATCTTCTAACTTTCACTAAAAGTAATAAACTAACAAGGCAGCTGGATCATGCATACATGGCCATAACGACAAAATAGACATGCATGACTCGATCACATCCTCATTCGCGTAAAACCCAAGGTTAATGATTAGGAAAGGGAAATAAATTGTTGTTAAATAAGAATTATGAAACAAATAGACTAAGTCCAAACAGATAAGGTACAAGTTGTTAGACACTTTTTCCCGACCGTTACCATGATAAAGACACAACTATATACAAACGTCTTGATCATTGATAAAAAACAACAACGTAAGTTGGCATTCCCGTAACGGTCAACTTCCTAATCATCCTATACTTTACATACTTTTTCAAGAATATTATTATCAGTATTATTATTTATTAATATTATTATTTATTATTTTATTATTATTATTATGTGTTATTTTTTTATTATTTTTCTTATAATAATAATTATTAATATTTTATTATTATTAGTATTTATATTATTTTAATTATTATTATATTAATTTTTTTAATTTTGGTAAAAAAAATTGAATTACATTACGTTGCGAGTCAACCAAACTCATCCACAGATTTTATCAATTACAATTACAACACATTACAATTACAACACATTCGAATTCATTGAATTACAATTACATCAAATTACAATTCCTTCTGAAGATTACAATTCCTTCAAAAACATTCTGTGAACCAAACGACCCCTAAGGGTTCCAACTTCTCTTTTATTACGCTCATTCCGAAGGTAGCTAACCCGATTCATATTAAGGATTTTCGGCCAATATCCTTAATAGGCGTTCAATATAAAATCATCGCGAAGATACTAGCAAATCGTTTAGCTAAAGTAGTAGATAATGTTAGGTTTATAAAAAAGACTCGGTCACCCCGTGTATTGTCTAGAATAACATAGTTCGTAGTTTAAACGTAAGCGTATGACTCATGGTATTGGGCCTGGTCTTTTACCCACTTGTAAGCCCATACCATAGCCCATTAGGGCATCTAAACTCTTGTATAAAAGCCTCTTTCTAGCCATGGAAAGAGGGTGGTTGTTCATTTTATCAAAAACACACATAAGGTGTAGTTTCTCTCACTGGAACTCACTTTCTCTCTCTACAAATTAGGCCAACCCCTAGATCATTGATTGTGTTATGATATCCAATATACTACAATTGGTATCAGAGCACATGGGATGATTAGCTAGATTGTGTGTGCGTTTTTGTGGTTAGATTAGATCAAAAGTTTGGTTTTTGAAGGTTTATGGTCTCATTCTTGACACTCTTTGATTCTCACATTTGTGGTGTTAAAGTTGGTGTTTTTATAGTTGTTATAGCCTTTTAGGATCAAGTTGTGCAAAAGAAACCAAGCAAAAACGTTCAAAAGGGTGATTTTAAGGTGTTTTTAGGTGAAAAAAGTCGTATTTTCTTGACTGTGTTTTGTCTCTCTGGCATATTTCTTGACTGCGTTTTGTCAGATAACACCTTGAGTACTGTTTCTAGGCTTCTCTTGATCAGCAATTCCACTTTCTTTACATATACCTTCAACATCCTTTTTTCTAGTATCACTAGAAGGTTGTGGTTCATCATTACTAGCATTCTTTGAAGAAGAATCAAATAGTGAACCATCTTTCCACAGTGGCATCGAAATGTAGTCTTGGCTAGATCTTGTCTCCTTGCTAGAATGACATGTACCAATACTTTCTTCTATACCTACAAAATCATTAGAGTTTGTACCTGCAACAACTGGCACATAATTCATTGATTTTGTTAGAACATCAATATCAAACAACCACTTTGGTCCATCACCTGCAATAATAGGCTTATCCTCCAAGAACCTAATATGCAAGTTTTCTTCTACTTTCCTAGTTCTAATATTGTATACACTAAAAGCCTTACTCTTCATTGAGTATCCAACAAAGAATCCTTCTTCTGACTTACCCTCAAACTTGCCTAAATAATCTAAGGTATTAAGAATGGTAATATGACACCCAAATGGTCTCATAAATCTTAGAGCAGGTGTTCTACCTCTAAATAATTCATAAGGGGTCTTGTTATGAGGCTGATATACCTAATACATATCTACATAGTCAAGCAGTATTAACTACTTTAGCCCAAAATGTGGTAGGTAACTTAGAGTAAGCTAACATGGTTCTAACAGCCTCAATTAGTGTCCTATTTCTCCTCTCAGCAACACTATTTTGCTGAGGAGTTCTAGCTACACTAAATTCCTTCTTAATGCCTTTCTTTTCACAAAACTCACTCATGACTCTATTTTTGAACTCTGTTCCATTGTCACATCTGATTATCTTTACTTTCTTATCAACTAGATTTTCTACCTCAGTTATAAAGTCTCTTAAGAATAGACCGACTAGTTTCATCCTTATTGCGAAAGAAAGAAAGCCCTAAGAGTAAATCTACTATAATCAACATTAACAACAAACAATAAAAAATAAAATTTCTTAAATTATAAGAATGCCGCTCACAAAAGTTAGATCAAACAAGTCCCATATGCCCACATGAATAAAGGCTGAGTAACTAAGGGTTCTGAATACTTAGACTACAAGAGGCTTTTGTTTGCTTTCCTTTACGGCAAGAAATACAAGTTTTTGTTCATTTTCAAAACGTTTTGTAGGTAAACCTCTTACAAGATTTTCCATAACAAGTTTATTAATAGTTTTAAAATTTACATGACCTATCCTTCTATACCATAGCATTGATTCATTAAGTGTGTCCTTTGAAACAAGACAAGTTAAACTCTCTTTAGGAATAATATTCTTCATATCAATACTGTACATATTATTCTTTCTAGGAACTTTAAGTAAAACCTGACTTTCATCAGCTAACTTAAAGTCAGGAGACAGAACAAAACATCCAGTATCGGTAAAAAGAATACTATTCTTTTTGTCACACATCTGTGAAACACTAAAAAGGTTAAACTGTAATTCCTTGACAAAGTACACATCCTTAAAATCAAGCTTACTAGTTTTAAGAGTTCCTTTACCAGTAATTTTCCCGGCCCCTTTTGCTCCGTCAACCCAAAGGTAACATATCCTTCAACAAATTTCTTGAAGTCTAAGAGATAGGACATGTTCCCTATCATGTGCCTTGAGCATCCACTGTCAACATAGCCTTGATCTTCTTTTTGTGGATGACCCTTAAACACAAAAATAAGGAAATTAGTTTCCTTTAGGGACCCAAGCCATCACTGACTTGGATCTGCCTCGTGCATCAACATAATTATGGCTCTTCAAGTAATTGATGCACTATTAAGTTTGGTAGGTCTCAAAACCCAACATGCTGAGGCCTTAATAGCCTTAATCTGATTTTCTCTCACAGTATTAACTACTGCTGAATTTGGCCTAGCAGTATAAAATTTTCCCTTAGTAGTATTAATTTTTTGGCTAAAATTTTTGTTAGTTAATGCTATTCTTATTTGATAGGGCCTGTTTATAGTTGATTGTGCTGATTTAGAAAAACATAACTTTGGTCTAGCACTAAAAACTAAGTTTTTGGGAATACATTATTAACTGGCTAGAGTGATTAATGTTCTTATTCCATTATCATTAAAACTTCTCTTGGAACTATGTTCATGTGAGCACTAGAGTGAGCCTGTTTAGCAGAATAATTGTAATTCACCTTTGTATAATTATTCTCAGATACCACCCTTTCCCTTTGATGGTAATTGCAGTCAGCCTGCACATGGTTAAAACTTCCACATATAAAACAGGCTTTATTATACATCACAAAGTACTTCCTAGCTGTTAGTGAATCTTCTATTATCCAATTCTTTGATTTCCCCTAGGACTTTGTGACCGTATATTTTAGCATACTTAACTGGTTTCCTAACTGGTTTTTCTTGTTGTTTAGGTCTAACAAACTCATCTTAGCAACAGTAGTTAAAAACATTTTCTTCTCTAACTTATCATCTGACACCAACTCCTCAACCAATAGGGCATCAGGAGATTCCCTAACCTCATTAGAAATATCTTCACTAACACTCTTACTAGGCTTAGGTCCATAGCCTTCAAACTCAGGCTGTTGGAACTTCTCTAGACCAGAGTAGGACAAATCAAACTTTAGGGGTGAAAATAATCCTGTATGGGGAGGTGGAACAACATTATAGCTTACAAACCCCACACCCTTTCTACTTTTATCAGTTATCTGACTCCCTATTAATTTGTCTAGAATCTTAGAAGCATTATCAAAATTTTTATTTTAGTTGAATTGCCTTTCTTTTTCTTTTGCGTAAGCTTCTAACTCACTTTAACATATCTAATTTTCTGAGTATTTATAAGAGATATCTCTTTTGAGGAACATGCAAGTTGCTCATAAAAAATAACCTCATTCTTTTTGTAAAAGACAAGTTGCCCTTCTACAGATGCTAACCCTCTTTTATAAGTAGCTAAATTGAACTCAGATTTGTTAAACTCTATTCTTAAATCATCAAGTTGAGTTTTAAGAGTTTCAAAGCTTTTTAGACAGTTTTTTGAACAAATTTTTGTCATTATATACCTCAGAGTCTAAAAAAGCCATAAGAGCCATGTTTATAGGGACTGCCATATAGATCCAGTCAAAACCAGTTCCATCAATAGCCATCATGGCTTTGGAAGAAGTTTCTTCCACATTTACAGTCCTTCTAGAGCTGTCTTGATTCTTGTTCCTGCTATCTTTGTTCTTAGGTCCTCTACATTACCTTGCAAAGTGTCCCATCTTGTGGCAGTTGAAACAATCTACCTTGGACTTGTCATATCTAGCTATGTCACTTCCATTGATAGTGATCTTTCTACCTGTTTTCTGGAAAAACCTTCTTGTCCTCATGCTCAGCAATGCTAACTGCCACTTCAAATCCATCTCTTCTAAGTCATCTTCATGGATTTGTTCAAGGTCCTCATGTATAAGTTGAGACCCGTTTGATTGATTGGCCAAAAATGCATAAACAGTGGCATCACTTAAGTTAGCAGTACTAACTTAAGTACTAGCAGTGCTAACTTAAGTGCTAGCAGGGCTGACTTGAGTGTTAGTAGTACTAACTCCATAAGTAGTATTAACTTCATTAGTACTACTAGGGGATGACACAAAAGCCATATTCTGAGAACTTAAGCTTGAGCTTGAGCTTGCTGTTCCTTTAACCTCTTGTTTAACAATCTTGAAATTGTTGTAGAGATCATCAAAGCTCATTGTGTCTAGATCAGGTTTATTCCTCGAGACCACAACATGAGTATTCCACTCAGAAGGCAGACTTCTCAAAAATTTCAAATTGAGATCTTCTTTTGAAATGTTTTCACCCATGATAGCTACCTGACTTACAATCTTCTGAAGGCTGTTAAAAATAGAGTCAAGAGACTCTGTGCTTGTAGCACTAAAGTTCTCATACATTTGCTTCAGAAGAGTCTTCTAAGTCTTCTTCATGGCTTTATTACCACTAAATCTTGTTTGTATAGCAACAAACAAAGTCTTAGCATCCTTGTATAGATTAAAAGTCATTAGATGTTCATTAGGAAGTGTCATCAGTAACATACTTCTTACATTCACATCATTCTTCTTTTGATCCTTTTCTTCAGTAGTCACAGGACTTAGTATTAGTGAAGTTGAGGTACCATCAGCATTTGTTGTTGTTTGAGCTACTAGTTTGAATGAGTTTCCATTCTTTATGACATCCCATAGATCATGGTCTTGTACTTAAAAGTATTGCTCAATCTTTAGCCTCCACATATCATATTCACCCTGTTTGAGAATGGGCAACTTTGTAGTAGTAGTGGTTTGTGCAGTATC
>BQNB010152018.1:0-15828 GCA_026074375.1 Tanacetum coccineum | reverse complement strand
TGTCGACAATGTGCTCTATTACGAAAGAAATTAGAGGAAGTTTGGTTTACGATTTGTGATGAAAATAAAATTCTAAACACTTCTGAGTCATCCAATGACATTACTAACGTTGTTAATGTGCCTCAAGAGCTATTCATCTTCAATCAGGACCCTAGTGAAAATTCTTCACAAAGTCCTCCACATATTGACCACCATTGTTGTTACAGGTGTGGTGATTCGTTAGACGATATCTTTTGTCAACAATGTACTTGTGAGTCTTGTGGGAACAGTGCTCATTATGGCTATAATTGTCAGCCGAAAGTTTTGACTATCTCTAATTCGGAACCATGCCATAATCAAAACGTTGATGAGTTCCCACAAACTTTGCCAAGTTTTCATCCGACATGCTATTCTAGAGATGGAAGTTCATTCACTTATGATTCCACTCCTAATTTTGTCGATGATTCTCCTAACGTTTTCATCCCACCTTCACAACCCCCGACATATTCTTGTAAGTTTTGTGGGAATGATGCTCATTATGGTTATGATTATCCACCTCAAGTTCCGTTTATCTATAATCTGGAACTGTGTTACAATCAAGACTTTAATTTCCCATAAAATTTTTAATGTTTTCAATAACAATATATTTGTTGTACCCGCTGTGTGGGCCCGCATGAGACTTTTCAATGTCAACAAGTGATCTTCTATGAGCCTTGTTGTAAAAATTGCGGAGGTCCTCATGCGACTTTTGAATGTCAACCAATGAATCAAAATTTTTAAGATCATAATTCTTCTAGTCTTGACCAATTTCAATCCTCGCAATCTGTCATCGATCATCTAAACTTTCAACAAAGGATGAATGATTCAATGATTGAGCTTTGTGAGACGTTTCAAGCATGGTTAGAACAACGTCAAGAACAAGTGGTTAATCTTGATTCTTATACTCCCGAGCCTTCGCAATATCAAAAGATTCGCATTTACTATAATGATGACAATGACGAGGAAAGTTCTATTCCCTTGAGAGATATTATTATTTCCGGACTTCCTCCGTGTATTGCAATCGCACCCGTTTTATGAACCAAGGAGCCCATTGACTCTCTCATAATGGAGGATGAGCATCTTGACACTATTTCGGCAACGGAATCAGACAAATTCATAAAGTCTAGTGCCGAAAACCTTGTCCCAACCCCAAGTGAGTCCGAGGATGCTTCCGACGGTGTGTGTGATTTTCCTATTTGTGATGATTTTCCCAAGAGTCATCTTGTTACTTTCTCTAACCCTCTCTTCGATATCGATGATGATTGTACCTCAAGTGATGATGAGTCATTTTCCGAGGAGGACGTTCCAATGGAGAATTTTAAATTTTTCTCTAATCCTCTTTTTGATCTTGATGAAGAAATCATTTCTACCAATGCGAATCTAATTCAAAATAAGGTGTTAGAAAGTACCACTTCAATTCCCCCGAGAATTAATTCCTTTGATGCCGAATCCAATCTTATAGAATCTCTGCTTAATCGAAATACTTCGATTGATTCTTCTTCTAAGATTGATTCTCTTCTAGATGTGTTCGCCGGTGAACTCACTCTTCTCAAATCAATTCCACCAGGAATTAATGATGACAACCTTGATCTGGAGGGTGAAATTCATCTAGTTGAGAGATTGCATTATGACAACTCATCTCCTCGCCCTCCGGAAGAGCTTAATGTGGAAAATTCTATCGATTCTTTCTCTCCATCTCCTATTATAACACCCCGTGTTTTCAAGTCATTGACGACGTCGATAAATCTACTATTTATTTTTTTTGTCGTACGCGTTTGCTTGTAATTTCATGTATTAAGTAAAATCGCGTAAGCTAAAAATTAGCGTTCAATGTAAACGGGCACCAAACAATTAAGCGTTTACATCAATCAAGTACTAAATAATTATTTTGAGAATAATTATGGTCTTTGTTCATTTTATTTTTATCAGCTACGTAAAGTGTTTACGTTTCGCGATAAATTGCGTTTAGGCATTCCCGGAACCACCAAAACTTTTCTACGCTTCAACAAATACCCACATTTATACCCAATACATAAAAACTACAAAAATATGTCATGTATATGTGTATATGGCCGGATATGGTCAAAAGGATACAAGAAAATCTCATAAGAAAACACATTTCCTAGTTTTCATGGGATAACCTCAACTATTAGGGAACATGTATTCAATTTCTTCAAACTTTGACCAAGGACTAAGACCATGGACTTCCTAAAGACCCTCCCTATGTCTCCTTGACTAGTCTTATATCATATATATTACATGCATACTTGAGAAATAACATTCACAAGTCTTATACACTTAACAAAATCAACTTTCTATCTCTTTCTCTCCTTCACAAGCCATGGCTCAAACACCCCCCTTTAAGCAATCCATACAAAATTTTCTATAACCCATACGCACCTACACACATCATTCCTATGATAACCTAAGGTGTTTGCAAGGGTTGGTTAAAGGTTTACAAGTATTGAAGCAAGATTTGCAAGATTAGGGTTTTCTAAGAAAACTAGGGTTTTCAAGAGTGCAAGCTTGGTTTAAAAATCTAAACAAGGGTTTAGATTGTATTTCTCATCATCATACATCACTTTGAGGTTATCAAAAACCTTTTTATGTCTCTGCTTTGCAACTCATTTTATGTGTATATATGATGAAATGTAGCGAATAACCATTAAGGACTTTTGAACATAAAAGGGATTCTTACTTGTGATTATAATTTTTAACACTTTTTCATATGAACTTGTGATCTTGGACTATATAATATATATGACATAAGTATATTATGAGTTATAAAGGAATTGTGGTAATTATTTAGTTGAAAGGTATAGAAAGTAAGTTATAAAAACAAAGTTATACGAGTGTACCTATTTATTTCAATGGGACTGATTGTAGACTTTTGAAACATCCATATTATGTATTAGAAAGAAGTACACCTCATTGACGTTTCCAAATAGTAAGATCTTGAAAAACCGCCTTATAATGAAAAAATACGATAAAAATACGATTATGTTTATACCTGTGTGTTATAGAAACTATTTTTATAAAAATAACTATTAAAATAGAAAATTTTTATATTTTTAAACTTCAAATAAATCAATAAAACTTTCAATTACGATAACATGCTCGAAAGAAAATCGCTAAAAAGGAGCTATAAATGCATAAAATACGATGTTTCTACGGGTTTTTACATAACGAGAACGATAAAGAAAAAAATAAATTAGGGTCTGGTGTGAACAGTAAAAGTTTACTGTACACCATTAATGGTCAAAGTTTGACAATGTAATTTTAAGATAACTCATCTAACACGAAAGCGTGGTGCATAAGAAACGTTAAAAACGGGCTTGAAAAACGCGAAAGTTATGCTAGTTCTAACAAAAACGATAATATAAACGTATAATAAACTATAACCCCGAAATTTTACCAAAACCAGTTCAGTTGGTGATATGAACTATATAGAATTATATGTGGTTATCAAAGTACTATATTACTAGGGAGTTTCATAATGAGGCCTCTTCGGGGTGCGATCACGAGTTTGCAGTTAAGATTTAAAGTGTCCTAGCTCCTTATACGTTCACTACATGACCTTTTAAATTATGATAGCCCGAACGATAGTATGATGAGCTATATAGGAATATATGATTTTGGTTAATCGAAGTACATGGTACTTATACGACCTATGATAATATAGGTGATTCGATCTTTTACGTGATGCTTTATCTGCGATATTTGATTATCAGAACTCAAGGTGAGTTCATAGGCCCCATATATATATTACGATTTCAATGAATTATAACTAAGGGTGGAAATCATGCTTTGTTATATAATTGGAAGCAAGTGGATATTTTTTATTGATTACAGGTTTGCCTAAGTAAGCGATAAAACCCAAGTTGCGCCCCTTTATCATGACTGTCAAATGCAAAGATGTAGTAGATAATTACATTATGTGAGCTGCGAATGTTATGAATAGATCTTTTGGGAAAAGACCTCCCCGTTTGGGTGACTCGCTATCTCCAAAACGAACGTATAGCATGTCGAATTTTAGGGAGTTTCGGGTTAAACATCTAATCGGAGCAGAAATATGCATATAAAATAATAGCAAGAAAGATCGTCGAGCTTTCAGTGTCATGAGCTTAGTAAATGAAATCAGGTTTTTGTGCTGTCGCATGGTAGCATTATCACTGGAAAGTCTTGCGGTCCTACAATTATATTATGCTAACCTATGCCTTCACCAACAATTTTGTTGACGTTTAAAGCATGTTTTCAAGGTGGTCAAAAAGGCACAAGGTTCAAGGATACATTGGAGACACTTTAGGTTATCACCTAAAGATTTTGATGTAAATATGTTTTGGGAAATGTATTGTCAATCTTTGTAATATCAAATACTGAACAAGTAAAGATGCATGCTTTGTGTAACAAGTCTTTTATCAAATCCAATGTATCGTTTTTTACAAAAAAAAAAACAAAAAAAAAATAAAAAAAAGAAGGAAATTTTTGATTTTTTTTTGTCGTTCTTATATATATCTTGTGCAATGTTATTGATCTAAGAAGTAACACGCCCCGGATATCCTTATTCCACTGCGACCCATTTTGGGGGTGTTACAGATTGGTACCAGAGCCAAGGTTATAGAGAACCAGGTCAAATGTTTTGCTGGACATAACCATTTTTGTATTTCAAAACATTGCATCATAAAAAGGGTTTTTTAAACGGGACACACTATTTATTTGCATTAGTCGTTTACTGATGCTTCATGATGCATATACTGTTCATATTATAGTACGTACGTACTATAAGGTATAAATTATATATATACAAGGATGATTTTGCATCTTTCCGCACAACTCTACAATAATTTATACAAGGGCTATTTAATAAATAGGGGAATATTTCTTTAGTCAAGACATAGTACATAAGCTCGTAGTCCTAAGCGCTACTAAACCAAAATTTTTTAAAAAACTATAAGTAATATACCTTACCCATCATTCATATTATGCAAAATGCATACTCGTATCACCATAATACCAGCCTTATATACTATATTTATAAATAAGATAAGTTTTGCTCGTTGCAAGCTGTTATAGTTTTCATTATCGAAGATACCTACACGTCTTCTTATATTAATTAATTAGCCATGGAGATTCCATGACTTCTGATGAGGAATAGAGGGACCAATGAAGGATCAGCCTCTATCTGCTGATGCCTCACCTACAGCCCTATCACCAGGCTACATTGCTTACTCTGATCCGGAAAAAGATAAGGAGGACCCTGAGGAGGATCCTACTGACCATCTTGCCGATGGATGAGACAATTATGATAATGAGTCATCTGATGATGACAACGATGATGCTGATGTTGAGTAAGGATTGAGGAGGGGAGGAGCACCTAGCCTCGGCCGACCCTTCTGCGGTACCTACAGATGATCCTGTCCCCTCAAGCTGAGAATACAGAGGCATTTGAGACTGATAAGTCTGCTTCTATGACACCCCACCTCTCATACCATATCATCCTTTGTCTTTTGAGACCAAATCTCGTGCAGTATGGATGTCTATTTAATACCATACTCCACGATCACCACTTACAATGCATTCATTACTGAGTTGCTGCAGCACTACCTTTATCATCACCAAAGAATATTAAGTCACTTAAAGATAACATAAGAGACTAGCATCTAGAATCTTGAGAGGCACCGCTGGCCCATAGAATAAAATAGATTTGTCATGTACTGTTTTGTATTAAATTCCCACTAAACTTGCAGAAATACTCGGTTTTAGCGTTAATAAAAAGCTTTTACACTTTAACTCATTTAAAACGATGTATTAAGTTTAACGTACGCTGTTGGTATATGATCATTCGCTACTCGTATGTATGGGGACTTATTTAATTATAAATACATGGTTGTTGTTATCTTATATCTATGCATAAAATTGTCTCACCTTACTACTTGTTGGATCACGGAGTTCCATGATTTTCCCCTAAAGAAAGCTTTCATATACATTGTTCCCTGTGATTATCAGAAACAATGACAACTATTAATCATGTGATGAGTGTTGCGGAAATCGAGCTGGATTTGTAGCCTAGCGAGTGGCTATTTCTATCAAGGCAATTGCCATTTATTGGAGGACGAAAACCAACATGGTCCGTAAGTCAATAAGCCAGACCGACATCAAACAAGAATCAAGGTAGCAGAGAAACTAACAACAAGGAAAAGTGGAAGGGAAACCCCAATGGCAATGTACTGTAAAGGTAAGGAATGTACAATAAGGTTGGCCACATGACCCAGAGTTAGGAAATCCTACAGCGGCTTAGAATCAACGAACTCACACACTTTATAATGTGGATCTCTAGACACTTCAAGAGTAAGTGTCCAAAAGAGAAGTTTCAAAACTGTTGACAAAAAGATCATCAAACTCTTTCCCGAAACGCCATGCTTAGAACAAGAGGAAGTTGAATAACACTTCCAAGAACAATCAGAACCAACAACAGCCGAACAAGAGGCAAAATACTGCAAAGCTTACGCTGCAGGGCCCAGGGGAGAAAGAATATAAGCGGGTCCAACGTTGTGTCCTAAATACAACAATCATCATTATGCCATGTCCACCTAAATGCCCAGTGCAACATATATAGCCATCTGTCCTAACTATAAGGAGACCTAATAAATGACTATACAACTAACAAACCAAAGAGGCATGGGACAAGTTCAGAAGGTTAATTGCTATGAATCAGGGAAATCAGGGCACAACAAATGGATTGCCCAGAGCGAAAGAACCAAAGTCAAAAAACCAAATTGGAGGAACTATAGCACATGGCGTGAGCAACCTTAAGATAGAGGAGAATCTGATCCAACGACCTAACAACCATAAAGGATAGATATCTAAGCTTAAAAGAGAAAGTTGTCTCCGCCTTTCCCTAATAACTCTAAGTGAAACTAACTTAGACTTATCTCACATAGAGTATCTCATCGTTGTATTTCCCTTAAATTTCAGTTGTACGAATGATTTCAAATTATCTATCAAATTATCGTATTATGAGAATCTCATCAATATTAACTTAGGCTCCTTATTTACTCTTATAAACTACTCTCACGAATATCATGAAATTATAACACTATTTTGACGAAAATGAGCAATGCATCATTAGTCCTTAACTATACATAGCCCGATCAACCATGTATAATTCAGGAAGGTACCATGCCGTGCTGAGAGTAGTCACTCTAAAAACCTCTTGTTAAGGAAACAATTTTCTACTTATATCATGTTTTGTGTGCATATTCATAAAACGTGTTTACTTTTGGAAATCGAATTAGTAACCATATCAACTAAGCAGACCTTCACTCCGTCTTACTATAAAGTTGACACCATCTGATACCAAATCCAAAGCCAAAGGGCTGAGATACTTCACTAGTCGCCCTAGGACAAATCGCTATTGAATTTGCTCGTCAATAGAGAATTTACCAAATCACCCACTCAACATCGACTTAATGCCGTAGAATGTGGCAGTTTCGATAGCGTAATTAGTATGGATTGGTTGGCGAGATACCAGGCCATCATTGTTGTAACGAAAAGATCGTTCGTGTTCCATTTAGAAATGAAACGTTGATTTTTCGTTGTAACAGAAGCAACCGTGCAAACGAGTCTCGATTGAACATCATCTGGTGCACAAAAACGCAGAGGTACATACAAAAAGGATTTCCTATCTTTTTGGCACATGTTACTGCAACAGAAGTTGAAGACAAGTCAGAGAAGAAGCGACTTGAGGACATGCCAATAGTTTGAGACTTTCCTGAAGTATTTCTTGAGGACTTGCCGAGTCTTCCTCCGACTCGACAAGTGGAATTTCAAATTGACTTGGTACCTGGTGCTGCACCTATAGCACGGGCACCTTATCAATTGGCGCCCTTCGAAATGAAAGAATTGTCAGAGCAACTAAAAGAGCTGTCCGATAAAGGCTTTATAAGACCCAGTTCCTCACCCTAGGGAGCTCCGGTCTTGTTTGTCAAGAAGAAAGACGGATCATTCCGGATGTGCATTGATTATCAGGAATTAAATAAACTAGCGGTAAAGAACCGTTGTACACTCCCCAGAATTTATGATCTATTTGATCAGCTTCAAGGGTCGAGTGTCCACTCGAAGATCGACCTAAGGTCAGGTTATCACCAACTGAGGGTTCGAGAAGAAGACATTTCGAAGCCTGTTTTCAGAACTCGTTATGGCCATTATGAATTCCAAGTTATGCCGTTTGGTTTGACGAACGCACCTTCCGTATTCATGGACCTTATGAATCGGGTGTTTAAACCATATCTGGAAAAAATTTGTGATTGTCTTTATTAACGATATTCTGTTATATTCAAAGAACAAGCAAGAACACGAAGAGCACCTTAAGCTAATCTTAGAATTGCTTAAGAAAGAGGAGTTGTATGCCAAGTTTTCCAAATGTGAGTTTTGGATTCCTAAAGTACAGTTCCTCGGGGATTTTCGAAGATCGCCAAACCTATGACCAAGCTCACCCAGAAAAAGGTCAAGTTTGAATGGGGTGATAAACAAGAAGCAGCTTTTCAACTGTTGAAGGAGGAGATTCGTACAATTTTTAGGTCTTGCTGGGTATTCTCGATAGATTTCATTAGAAGGATTTTTTTTTCTCGCAAGAATCGCCAAAACCTTTTATGGGAGCCAAGCTCACCCAGGAAGAAAAAGTGTCAAGTTTTTGATTGGGGTATAGGTGATGAAACAAGAAGCAGGGCTTTTGTCACACTACTTGAAGCATAAATTGTGCAGAGCACCAAATCAGTTGCCTTTAGCCTGAAGGAAGCAAATCAAAAACACTCCACTATCGTTCATCATCCTCTCCTCCTTTAAATTTCCACGATAATACATCCACTCTCCAAAAATTATCAAACTACAATTTCCTCCCTACTCCCACACTAAACACTATCTCCTCCCAAACTCAACCATCCAATTCTCTCAATTATCCCTACTATTAAAATCTCACACCCTCAAATTCTTTCCCACCCATACATTCCACCCCCTCTATGTCCCAAATAACTCTACATATCAACATAATCTACAACCCCCACCAAACAACACACCTCCCCTCTAATACCCCAATATTACCCACCTCTGTGAATTAATTCCAATCAACTATAAAAACAATATCTCAACTGCACCACCCCTTCCCTTCCCCTGTAAAATAATCATCATCCAATAATCTCCACTCCCTCCCTATCCCCCCCCAACATCTAATTATCCCCCAAAGCTACACATCTTACTAACAATTCAATTCACACACCCACCCCCCCAAAAAACAATAATCACCCTCCATCATCACTTACTCCCTCTCACCACAACTACCTCCTCATAAATTATGCTTACATAATTTAATAGTGTCCGCCCCTCACCCCTAGACCCTCTATCCTCCACCTTCCCTCACCCTAATTCCACCCCTATCCTAAGTTAACCCCCCCCCCCATTTACTCACTCTTCCACTTTAGATTGTCTCTATTAACCAACACTAACCACACTCCCCTCTCACAAGAATTCTCCCTCCCCCACACACATCTTAACTAACCCCAATCACCCAGATTCAAGAACCCCACTCCAATAAATAACCCCACTCTATATTACACCTCCTCTAACCAAATGTAAACCCATTCTTGGGAGTTTTCTCTCTCTTTTTATCTAGAGCTTTCTTGCGCTCTTGTAGGTCGCTGCGTATTTTTTTTTTTGATGTTGATTCGCTCTTTTCGTCTTTTTTGTTTGCGATCTCCCCGCTTTTTTCTTTCAGATAGTTTGGATTTATCATTCGAGCTTCTGCGCTTAGTGCGATTGATGTGTGTCTGCGCATTAGAGTTTCGCTCTGCTTCGACGTTTTTAGGAGATAGAGAGATCGGATTTGTTTTTTTTTGAGAATGTTTTCATTTCGTTTTATGCTTTTGGTGTTTTGCGCCGTTTGATGTTCTCTTGCGGTTATTGATTTTTCTTTGCGAGTTGGTTTATGTGTGTGTGTTTCTTGAGATCTCTCGATGCCTTCTCCTCTCTGATTTTAGTATTGATTATTTTTTAGTCGGTTTTTTTTGCTTTTTTTATATGCTCTGTCACGGTAGTTTTTAGTTTCGCTTAAGTTGCGCTTGTTTTAGTTTGTGTGTGTCGCTGTTTCGTTGTCGCGCTAGGCTTTTTTTCCTTTCTCGTATTGTGTTTTCTCATTAGTTTTTTGATTTGCGCTCTGCTTCTTTTTGTGTAGGGTTCCACAGCTTTGCTCGTTTTTTTTCTTGGGATACTTTTTTTAGCTGAGTTGATGTTTGTTTTGTGTGTTTTTTAGAGTTTATGTTTTGTCTTCTTTTTGGACCCCTTAAACTAACCATACACACCACTTCCCCCCCCCTCAAACCCCCAATACCTCCCATACCCCCCACCCCACACAACCCCTATTCTGTTTTTTTGTGATTCTAGCCTTTTGTCGTGTTAGTTTTGTATTATCGCTCTCTTTTCTTTTTGGATGCATTTTTTTTCGGTTCGTATGTCTTATGCTGCCCTTAGCGATTTTTTGTGTTTTTTCTCGCTTATCTTTTGTGTGTTTTCCTGACGATTGAGTATGTATGCGTGTTGTGCTCGTATTAGTTTTTTGCGCTTTTCGTGTGTGTTAGAGTTCATTCGCGGCGGCTGAGCGTCGATCCGTGAGTTGTTGATTTATCTCCGCGTTTTTCTTAATAGTGTGTTATGTTTGTGTGTTTTGTTTGAGTTTGTAGAGTTAGACGTCGCTCTTGACTATGCGCTCTCTTTTCTTTGTTTGCGCGCTTTGCTTTTTTGAGCTCTGCGTGTTTTTGCTTTTTGTTTCTTGCTCGCGCTATATGTTTTGTTTTTATAGTTTCAGTGTTCGCTTTTTTTTCTCTTTCATTTTTTTTTTAGATTCGAGTTGCTCTTTTTGTATTATCTTGTTTTTTAGTTTTTTTCTTTTGTATAGTTTTTAGTTTTTTATTTTCTTTTGCTGTGTTGATTTTAGGTTCGCTTTAGAGATTCTCTGTTATTTTCCCCTCCCGGTCGTTTTTGTTCTGCGCGTTTTTGCTTCTTTAGTTTTTTTTTTTTTTTTTCTGTGTTTTTGCTTTTCATAAGCCTCTCGTTTTGTGAGGTTAGAGAGGAGATCGCTTTTTTTATTATTTTTTCTTGCGCATTGTCGTTTTTTTTCGCTCTTTTGTGTGTTGTTGTAGATGAGTCCGGCCGCCTTTTTTTTTTTTTTGTTTTTTTTATTGGTCTATTTAGACTTCTCGCGTTTTTTTCGTTTTTTCGACTGGTCGTGTGTTCTTTTGTTTTGTTGCTGAGATTAGATGAGGGAGATTCTTTTTTAGATCTATAGCCTTTTTAATTGATTTCCTTTTTTTTGCTTTTTTGCTTTTTAGATCTTCGCTCTTTTGGTGTATTTTTATTTTTTTTTTCTATTAGGAGATTTTTTCGTCCTAAGAGTGCGTGTTTTTTCCGCGCATGCGTTTTTCTTTTAATGTTCTTTTCTGCTTTTTGTACCGGCTTTGGTGTGTGTTCAGTTTTTTTTGTTAGATGAGTGTGTTGTTTTTTTGTTTTTGTTTCCGCGTTTGATCTATTGTTTTGTTTTAGATATTGTGATCTTTTTTATTGATCGCTGCGCTTTTTTGTTTTGGTGAGAAGCGTTTTGTGTGTTTTTCTCTCTCTTTTCTCCCGCGGTTTGCTCTTGAGATTGTTGAGATTTCCGCGTTTTTTTTTTATTGTTGAGAGGAGAGATATTTTGGAGAGAGTAGAGCGCTTCTTTCTTTCGTGTGTGTTTTCTTTTTGTTTTTTTTTTTTTTTTCCTTTTTTTTTTTTTTTCTTGTAGTGCGTCCTAGGATTTGTCGTGTGTTTTTTTTTTTTTTTATTTTTTTGTTTTTTTTATGTTTATTTTTTTTTTTTTTTTTTTTTTTTCTTTTTTTTTTTTTTTTTTTTTTGTTTTTTTTTTTTTAGAGCTTTTTTTTTTTTCGCTTTGTCTCTTTTTATTGTTGTTTTATTTTATTATTGAAGATTCTTAGTGAGAGTGTTGAGCTCCTTCCTCGCTTTTCTTCGTGGTTATAGTGTGTGTTATTTTTTTTTTTTTTTTTTTATTGCGATTTTTGCCTTTTGCTTTGTGCGATGTTTTTTTTTTGATTTCGAGGATCTAGATTCAGTGTAGAGACTATTTTCTCTGGAGGTGACTTCTTTTTTTTTTTTTTTTTTTTTTTTTTTGTGTTTTTGCGAGGATCATTTTTTTGTTTGAGTTTTGAGCTTTATGTGCCGTGCTTTCTAGATTATTTTTCCTCTCTTGTCGCTTTGTTATGTTTGCTCTAGTTGTGTGTGTTATTTTTTGTAGTGTGTGTGTTCGGTAGATTTACTGTGCGCCTCGGCGCTGCGCCAGTTCCTCGCTTATGTTTAGTGTGTGTTGTGTTGTTCGCTTTTGAGTTTGTTTGTTGTTCGCGAGCTCTATTTTTTGTTCTTTATTTTATCAGCGCGTTTTTTTGTGTCGGCGCGCTCGCGCGCTTGAGGGTTAGGATGTGTTTTTCTATTTATGTGTGTATCGCTATTTCTTATCTCGGCCGTTTTAGCTCGATTTGAGAGAGTGTTTTGATTTTGTTACGCGTTGTATTGTAGTCGTGCTTTTTAGTTAGAGGTGAGAGAGGTGCTCTTTTTTTGTGTGATTTAGCGAGCTCGTTGAGTTTGTTTGGTCTTTGTTGCGATCTTGTGTGCCTTAGTGAAGATTTTTTTTCGCTTCTTTTTTTTTCGCTTTCTTCGTCGCCGTGATATTGCTCTGTAGTGTGTTTTGTAGATATTGAGATCATGAGTCGCGGTTTTTTTTTTATGAGTGAGATTTTCGCTCAGTGATTTAGTTTTGAGAGAGGGATCGCGGATGGTGAGGATTAGGTGAATGAGACGTCTAGGGGTGTTTTGGAGTAGTTTGAGTTCGATTTGTGGGGCTCCTTGAAGAATATGACACCCTCTTATGTCTTAGCGATGAAGTATGAAGCTAAAGTTGTAGTATACATGTAAGCATTTTTGTGCGTGTTGGACACGGTCGAAGTGATCAATTCACTGACATATGAATGAGAAAAAATTATGTATGAGTAGAGATGATTTTGAAGAAATCAGTAAGAATAGACGCAAGGTGGAGCTGTGTGAGAAGAGTATGATAGAAGCTTCAAATTATAAAACTATTCTTAGCAGATGTCCTGCGACGAGATTGGATCTCGCGCGCTATTGAATTAATGCTCTCTGATGTACGTAGTTAGGTAGTTTCATGTGTATTGTGTGGTAGTAGATGTAGTATAGTTGAGTGTGTAGGTCAGCGAGTTTATAGAAAAAAAAGTTTAATAAAATCAAAAGAAGTGACTTCTGTTGAGTCTGTTACACATATAACGGGCAGCTGAGAACCGAGCTTGTATGTTCGTGATGATTGCTTGTGCACGTAGAGTTGCATGGTAGTATATCCCGATTTCGTCGATTGTGTCATCACTCAGAGAGTTATTTGATAACGTTGTGTTTTATATGTCGTGTGTGATTTGTGCGCGTATTGAGGTGCCAGCAGATTGTGAGTAAAGATGAGAGAGAGTGAGAGTGAAGTGATGTGTGTGTATTGTGTCCAGGATATGATGATGAGTAGATATTTTGATAGTGTGAGGGAAGTGAAGAGAGTAACAGAGAGAGAAGTTAAAATCAAACCGGGACGTGAAATCGTACTAGCCTAGTGTACTCTTTGGTGAACTAAGTGTAGATATACTCGTATAGGTGTGTTCACTGAGTGGTCTGTGTGCAGTGCACCATAGCGTTGTAAGATTATAGAGGATTTTTGGGGTGTGTTTCTTTGTAAGATCGAGCAGACTCTGCGTATACGGTGGATCGAAATTTGATCGGTAGTCTATGGGTCGGGTGTGTTTATGATCAGATTCATAACTCGGGTACCCATTGGTTACGTATGTGGGAGTGTATGTATGGTCTTTGTGTGGCGGTTTCTCGCGATCTGTTCCCAGTTATATCCTTGGATTAGTATTAAGATAATTTATCAAAATATCATATTTATAAAGTTTTAAACCACTAATGAACAGTAATATTTACTGTTCATAACAGTTTATTTTTGTATAAATAATTATATACATCTTGTAAATTGGAGTATATTGTTGTTTATAATTACGTTTTTTCGAGTTCTTTATGTCCGGTGGGTCGTAATTAAGGACATTTATAAATTTATTATATTTATTCAATTTTTTCCTCTGATGATCAGTTACTTTTAACTGTTCTATAATTGTTTATATAAACCTATTTTTATTAAGGTTTTGATAGATATACTCTGTTAAAATTTGAGGATACTTGTGCGGTCATTAATGCCGCTTTTTCACGTGTTCTTTAAATGCTTACGAGCCTTTGTAACAATGTGTTACGTATTTTTTTTATATAGATAATACATTTGGTGTTATAGTTCGATCCAACAGTAGTTATTAAAATAAAATTAGTGGTTTTAATTTAGAATGTTGTTTGTATTCTATTTTGATGGCTTAAATGGTACCTGGCACCATAATTTTACCTAGTGTTGTACCCGTATTATCTTTAAGTATTATGTCTCTCTAAATGTTCATGTCACTTGTCCTTATGATAAATCTTAAACACTTTAGATGTAGAACTTAAAAAATGAATTAGGTGGTGATTAACTTAGTCAATAAGTATGTATACAATAGATAAAATAAATGAATGATATGAAATACTTTAATTAGACCTTTTAGAGAAGAATAGGATGATGAACACAAGATATAAAACCAACCAAGGCCTCTTCAAACTCAAAAACACTAATCAGAAACCCTAGTTATGTTTTCTTGATAATTCTTGTTAAACCGAATATCCATAGCTTTGTTAACACCTTGAGTAACCTTAGATAACCTTAGAATGAACACTTGAATGCTTGGAATACCTTGGATGCAAAAATTAAATGGAACCCTAGCACACTAAAGTATGCCGTGGGTTTTGGATCAAAAGAGAGAGTTTGATGATTTAAATTTACTTGTATGAAAGAGTGTGAGCTAGTTGGCATGGACCTTCCTTTTATAGCATGGTTGAAAACCTTAAACAACCCTAAATGAAACCATGGGATTGAAAGTGGTATAAGGACAATGTGTAAGAGCTCTCCTCCTCCCTAGGAGGAGGGTACTCTTTGACAAGCCAATTACTTGATACATGTGCTTAAGGTACATTAGTGTAAGAATTAACATGTGTAGAAAGGAAGTTAGTGGAGATTTTGCATTTCTTTCTTGTGTAAATGCTTAGGTCCGGTTTTGAGATGTTATAAGAAAGCAAAATAAGTAAATTTTGAGTATTGGGTATAAAAGTGGGTATTTGTTTGAGCGTAGATGGGTAAAGGTGCTTCCGGGTATGACCGAATGTAATTTATTGCGAAACGTAAGCGTTTTACGTAACCAACAAAAATAAATTACAAAAAGTTATAAATTATACTCCTAATAATCATATAACACTTGCTTGATGTAAACTTTAATTTGTTTGATGTCCGTTTACATTGAACGTTGATTTTTAGTTTACGCGATTTAACTATAAGTTAATAATTAAAAGCGAACGCGTAAAACTCTAAAAATAAATAATGGAATTTATTAAAGTTGTAAATAACCTGAAAATGAGAAATGTTACATATACTTCTTGTTTTTCTAGGTTAATTCATTCAAAGACTTTGCAATCCTCGATAAATCTTTGATAAATCTCCGATAATAACCGGCAAGTTCTAAGAATTGACGTATTTCTGTGGGTGTAGTAGGAGATGTCTAATTCTTAACTGCTTCAATCTTGGCAGGGTCAACA
>BQNB010152017.1:0-15828 GCA_026074375.1 Tanacetum coccineum | reverse complement strand
CTTCACACAAAAAGGTATTTGCGTTGCGCTAAGATCATGATCCCGAAGCTAATGGTGATAGGTAGCATGTGTATTTCCCTATAAAGTTGCCATGGTAGGTGTCTGAACAAGAACACCCAAACTAGTTTCGACATGAAATACATCTGTTGGCCTGTACATCATACGTACCCGACCAGTAAGAATTACCAAACCCAGATGGGGATTATTAGTCCCAATATATCTATTTACTCACTCGCACTTACTTAACCAACCAGTCGGTTAAAGGTAATTAAGGGTTCATGATATTACAGGCGAATAGTGGTCTAAGCTATTTAGGCAACACGTAAACAAGGGAAAATATCACGTAAACTACTTATGTCCGGTTTAAGAAAAACAAGTGATGTTTCTCACCACAAAGTAAGGGTGTTCAAACAATCCGAGAAACTGACGAACCGAGCCGAACCGCTCATTCCGAAACCGAAAAAACCCAAAACCGAAGAAACCGAAACAGGAAAAACCGAAACCGAAAAAACCCGCTTATCACGGTTCAGTTTTAATTTTTATTTTTAGATATCCGCTCTTAACCGAACCGAACCGTGCATAATATACATGAGGTTTTTTTAACTAAATATTCAATAATTATACAAGTATTAATTATATTATTGCACTACTTTTATTGTATAATGACTTATTTTGTTTCTAATGTAAGTATTTCTAAACATCTATGTGTGAAAATTAAATAATGTGATCGTAATCGATAAACGTCGAATAAATATTTGTTTCTTTATATGTTATGTATGAATATTTGAATGCAATTATTGTAACGAAATAACTTTTACATGACTTTATATATTCAATGTCATTTAGTTTTACTAAAATGACATTTTACGTTTTAGACCAATGTATTTGAGATGTACGTTAAATCGGGTTAACATGAATAAAATGGATACCTGTGATCCAAACCGTGGGTAATCGCCACTTTGGTACCTCGCATGCCGGGATTAAACCGCCTAGTACGGATCGTTTCGTTTCGAGTACTAAAATTAATTACCCGCCCCGCGATGGATAGATAAAATCTTCTA
Source organism: Tanacetum coccineum (assembly GCA_026074375.1). Taxonomy (NCBI): domain Eukaryota; kingdom Viridiplantae; phylum Streptophyta; class Magnoliopsida; order Asterales; family Asteraceae; genus Tanacetum; species Tanacetum coccineum. The sequence goes on along the minus strand of BQNB010152017.1, from coordinate 14,767 downwards.
ACTAACCGAACCGAACCGCCCCGTGAACACCCCTACCCCAAAATTGTAAAACATTTATTCAAAACGAGTAAAAAGTGGGGCTATGAACTCACCTTGATCGGTGAAGTGAAGTAGTGAGAAACTAGAAGAATAATCACACGATAATGAACGACGGTACACGAACACGACCTAAGTATTATAGGGTTCGGTTTAGAATCGAAATAATAGAGAAATACGAATAATGTATAAGTGTTTACTAAAATACTTTCATTAAATGTTTTCTAAAATGAAACGTTAGTGATCGTATCCTGGTTGAAACGTTTGACTAAATAAAGTACTTCGTAATAGTAAGTATATATTAATACATAATAATAATCAAGTAAGTATTATATTTTGGCATCTTACTAATTCCTTTTTAAGTAGTCAATATATCTTTAATTTAAATGTTTTTCAAAATATTTTTCTAAGTATAAAGATTTTATAAAAATTTTGGCATGACCCGTTCGTATTTACACGTTTTCCAAAGTCGTAGACTTTATTAAAAACACTTTCAATATCCAATTCACAATTTGCCTAACCTCTACGTCTTTTCAAAATCAATCCTTTCTCCTTTGTTACAATGTCGATGTATTAATAACCCTTATTTGGCTTTTAGGCCCAATAAGCCTAAACGTATGACCCGAAATGTAATAAGTTCAAAATAAGTTCACGACTAAACCATCAAGCACCTAGCTTATCAAATAAGCTATGCATAAGCTTATTTAATAAGCTCCACCATGGTCTTTAAGCCATGGTGTTGGGGTTGTTATTAGGCCGTGGCCCATTAGGTTAGACAAGTAGGCTTAAACTTATCCATTTAGTCCGATAAGCAAACCGTTACATAATTAAGCACTTATCGTATTAGCAAGCTATTAATAAGCTTCCAATAAGCCAAGCCAAAACCCAATAAGCCAACCGTGGGCCTTGAGCACGGTTTGGGCTCTCTTGTTTGGCCGAAACTTCCTTAACTCGTACGCGCCCATTTGTTAAGCCCGATAAGCCAAATAAGTATTAAATAAGCTATTGGTTCTTGAATAAGCTATCAATAAGCCTTTAATAAGACAACGGTAATAAGCCAAACCATAGGGCTTATGGATTAAGCACATGGTTTGGGCTTTTGTTGTGGGACGTGGCCCATTAAGGCCGGTTAAGCATTTTCAAATCATTTGTTAAGCCAAATAAGCTTAACACCTTTCCCTTATCAAAATAAGCTAAGAAATAAACTAGTAAATATATAAGCCAAATTGAAATACGCTAAACAACATTTCCCTTTTGTTTTCCTTGTGGGCCGAATACTATAATAAGCCCAATAAGCTTTCTAAAAGCTTATTTATAAGCCGCAACATAAAATAAGCATATAGACATAATTTTTATTACATAAAAATAACCACGATCACGAAACTATACTTTCCTTGTCCTTCTTTTATTTATTTTAGAAATGAATATAACTCTTTTTAAAGTTTATGTAGTTTTTAACCTTGATTTTTTTAAACATGTTGTACATCTTACATTTATGCATTATAAGAATCACGAAAGTACAAGTTTTATGAGAAATAGATAACTTACAAAGAATGATTGATTAGAAGGATAATTAGAGACTAACACAACCCAAATGTTGTTTTAAAACTACCCGAATATCAATACCAATCAAACCTGAATACTATATCTTGATCAAAAGTGTAAAAATAATGAAAGTGTGTGTGTGTTTGTTGGTGTTCGAATAAAAGAGAGGGAGAAAAGAGAGATGAGTGTGTGTTTTATTTTGAATGAATCATGATAAGAATGAAATGGAATGAACGAGCCTAGCTTAACTTGTATGCATTTAAATTTTGGCATTTTGTGTGTGGGGTGGGGGTTTCGGACGCATGCAAGCAAGGGGGACCAATTTGATCAAAAATTTATTCGGAGCTCATGCACAGTGACAAGAATTTTAAATATCTAGATATTTCCATGCACACATATACTAGTTATTATTCACGGAACACATAAATACTGAAAACGCGTAAAAACTACACGTAAAATTCTGAAATTTTAAATATCAACTTGAAATGTAAAAACATGACTAATGTCAAAAGACTACATCAATTAGCAACCCAGAATGCTTCCGGTATGACTTCTTAGTTATACGCGGGACAACTTCCTGGTTAAACGTAATAATTACACGGAACTTATAAAATTCAAAATACTGAATGGAAATAGTTTAAATATTAGCTTGAAATTTATGGGGTGTCATATCCTTTCCCTGTTAAAATAGCTTTATCCGCAAAGCTTAAGACGTAACCTCTGCCACGGGTGTAGAGTTGGTGAAAAGATGAGGATACTTCTTCTGCATTTGATCTTCGCGTTCCCACGTGAAAGCAGGACCTCTCCTTGAGTTCCAACATACTTTAACAATTGGGATACGGCTTTGCTTCAGTCGTTTGATCTCACGGTCCATGATTTCGACAGGTTCTTCAATGAATTAGAGCTTGTCGTCGATTTGGATTTCATCCAACGGTATACCAAGAGTCTTTTCGAATAGGCACTTCTTTAGGTTCGAGACATGAAACATACTATAAACTCTGCTCAATTGCTCTGGGAGTTCAAGTCGATAGGCAACAATTCCAACCTTAGCAAGAATCTTGAAAGGTCTAATGTAACGAGGGTTCAGCTTTCCCCGTTTGCTAAAACGTATCACCCCTTTCCATGGTGACACTTTCAGCATGACCTTATCTCCCATTTGAAACTCAAGGGGTTTCCATCTTACGTTAGCATAGCTCTTCTGACGATCATGGGCAGCTTGAATACGGCTCTTGATTTGAATGATCTTCTCAGTTGTGTCGTGGATGATCTCTGGGCCAGTGATTTGACTATCTCCAACTTCAGCCCAACAGATAGGTGATCGAAACTTACGCCTATACAATGCCTCAAATGGTGCAACCTTAATACTAGTATGGTATCTGTTGTTATATGAAAATTCTACCAACGACAAATGTTTATCCCACCCTTTCCAAAATCGAGCACACATGCACGCAACATGTCGTGTAACATCTGGATGGTCCTCTCGCTCCGACCATCAGTCTGCGAGTGATAGGTTGTACTCATATCTAATCGAGTGCCTAGTGCTTTGTAAAGAGACCTCCAAAAGTCTAAAGCAAATATGCCATCTCGATTGGAGATGATCGAAATTGGCACTCCATGTCTTGACACCACTTATTTCAAATACTGTCTTGTCAACCTTTCCATTAAGTCGTCCTCTCTCATGGGTAGGAAATGTGTAAACTTAGTGAGATGATCAACGATTACCCAAATCGTGTCTTAACTGGTTGCCGTCTTTGGCAATTTAGTTACAAAGTCCATCGTTATGTTCTCCCATTTCTATTAGGGTATCTCTGGTTAAACCAATAATCCAAATGGTTTTTGATATTCAGCCTTAACTTTGGCACATGTTAGACATTTGCTGACATAGGTGGCAATCTTTGCTTTCATGTTGGGCCACCAATACAACTTCTTTAAATCCTGGTACATTTTATCTGAACCAGGTGGATGGAATACTTTGACTTATGCGACTCATGCATAAACAACGCTCTCAAGTCACCAAAACACGGAATCCAACTCCTGTTGTTCAGATACAACCTTCTGTCAACACGAGCTTTAAGTTTATTAATCATACAATGTAGATCTTTCGTTATATAATTATCTTCCTTCCTTGCCTCGACTTGAGCATTCAGAATTTGCTTTGGAAGATTCAATCCTATATTCATCAGTAAAGCTCAAACTCGCAACGACTTAATCCTTTCTTTTTGGCTCAAGGCATCTGCCACTACGTTCGCTTTTCCTGGGTGGTATCTAATCTCACAGTCGTAATCACTTAACAATTCCAACCATCGACGTTGTCTCATGTTTAGCTCTTTTTGATCTAGAATATGCTGCAAACTCTTATGATCAGTGAACACAACATACTTCGTGCCATACAGATGGTGCCTTCATATCTTTAGAGCAAACACTACCGCTCTAAGCTCTAAGTCGTGTGTGGTATAGTTCTTCTCATTAACCTTGAGTTGGCGAGATGCGTAGGTTATGAGCTTTTCCCTTTGCATTAAAACTGCGCCCAACCCTTTATGAGACGCATCATAGTAGACCACAAAGTTCTCACTTCCTTCGGGTAATGCCAAAATTGGCGCACTACACAATTTTTGTTTCAACAGCTGAAATGCGGCTTCTTTCTTTTCTCCCTAATCAAACTTTACGCTTTTCTGAGTCAATTTCACCATAGGTCCAACGATTTTTGAGAAACCTTCGATAAATCATCGGTAATAACCAGCAAGACCTAAAAATTGAAAAATTCTGGTTGGAGTATTGGGTGACGCCCAATCCTTGACTGACTCAATCTTAGCAAGATCGATGTGAGTGCCTTTACTGTCAATCACGTGACCGAGAAATTTCACTATCGATAACCAGAATTCACACTTGGAAAACTTAGCGAACAATTTCTCCTTCTTAAGTAACCTCAATATCAACTTAAGGTATCCTTCATGCTCCTTCTTATTCTTGGAGTAGATCAATATATCATCGATGAAAACGATCACGAACTTATCCAAATACGGTTTGCACACCCAATTCATTAGATCCATGAATATTGCCAGTGCGTTGGTCAATCCAAAAAGCATTACTTGGAACTCGTAGTGGCTATAGCGAGTCCTAAATGTCGTCTTTGGAATATCTTCCTTATGAAATCTGAGTTGGTGATAACCAGACCTCAAGTCGATCTTAGAGTAGACTCTTAACCCTTGAAGTTGATCGAACAAATCGTCGATCCTTGAAAGTAGGTATCGATTCTTCACAGTAAGTTTGTCTAGTTCACGGTAGTCAATACACTTCTAAAAAGATCCATCTTTCTTCTTGACGAACAAAACCGGAGCTCCCTAGAGTGAGGAACTGGGTCTTATAAATCCCTTATCAGAGAGTTCCTACAACTGAGTAGATAACTCTTGCATCTCTGACGGTGCTAGTCGATACGGGGACCGTGCTAGATGTGCAGCATGAGGGACTAAGTCAATTTGAAATCCAACTTGTCGAGTAGGTGGTAATCCAAGCAAGTCTTCTGGAAAGACTTCCAAAAAATCCCGTACGATTAACACATCCTCAAATCACTTCTCCTCTGACTTGTCATCGGTCTTCTTTGTTGTAACTTAGGCTAGGTAAACTTGGAAAGCCTTCTGGATGTACTTCTGGGTCTTGGTGCACGAGATGATACTTAACTTCGACTTACTTCAATCGTTACATCCATCGCCTTTGATTATCAACACTTCATCTCCATAAGGAATACGAACGATCCTTTTGTCACAAACGATCACTGTGTGGTATTTCGCCAACCAATCCATACCAACAATAACGTCAAAACTACCGAATTCTATAGGCATTAGGTCAATATTGAATGAGTGACCTAGTAATCCTAACGTGCAACCTCTAAGTATCACATTAGTTTTTGAAATCCTTTCATCGGCTAATTCTATGACATAACTAGTGTCTAAAGTAGATGGGATAACATCAAGCAGGGCACTAAAGGTAGTTGACATAAAACTCCTATCGGTACCTGAATCAAATAACATGGTAGCATAACGATTATTGAGAAGGAATGTACCCATGATGACGTTTGAATCAGGGCTAGCTCCTCCTCTTCCAATTGTATAAGCTCTTGTTTTAGCTTTATTGTTCCCAGTCTTATTCCCTGTCTTATTTCCACAGTTCTGGTTTCTCAACTTGGGACACCCATTTCTATAATGTCCTAGTCTTCCACACTCATAGCAAATATTTCCTGTTTGATTTCCAACCGGGGCCATTTGAGTGGGGGCAACAACTGCGGCTTTATGATCTCTTGTCATGTGACCAACCCTTTTGCAGTTACCACACTTCACCATACACAGCCCTTCGTGGTATGATGCGGTCATTGTAGGACTTCTACACAAAGTTTTACAACTCCTTTAGAAGAGCACCTAATCGTTGTAGTAGTAGTATAGGCAAGGCTCGGGGGTTGTTATCGTTCACTCAAGGAATAGGTTGAGAAGTCTTGATCATGGTCTAACAGAATTCCAAGGGTTGAGAGAAGATTCTCTTTTTTATTTTTATATTTTATGAATGCAAGTAAATTATATATTTGAGAGGTGGTTGGTTTTAGCTAATAAACTAAATATAATCTAAACTAACGGTGATAACAATATAATAAAAGACTGTGTTTATTTAATCATGTATTACTCCCTAGATTGCTTCTCTTAGTGTTGTTGCTTTGTCACACTTATGATGATCTGTGTAATTATTTCCTATGTCATGAACAAATTACACGAACCCGCCGTCTATTTAATATTCCGTTAAGGCAACACATAAGTAATGTAGTGTGGAGACTATTAAAAGCCCCCTAAGAGTATATTAAATACATGTGAAATATATTAAGAGTGGATCAACCATATAAGGGGCAAGGTAGTATGAAGACTGTTACTCGATGGTATCCTTTCTACATAATTATGTTTTCCTAGACATATCAACAACAATACAGACAAAAGCTGGGTTTCTAAGACCTAACATGCATATTCATCGCAAGAAGCAACACCGCTAAGATCTACATCCTAGGTTTCATATAATTATAAATAAACACAATAGAAGGTTTAGCCAAGCATGTTAAAGATAAAGCAAGAACAAATAAGAATCACACAACAAGACATATTGAATGATTAAGATAGTCTTACTTGATTAAAACATGAATTGAAGGAAGTACAATAGGGTTTTGAGGCCCTAAAATTGTCCCTAATAGCTGCTAAACGAACTAGGGTCCGCCCCTTTATTTTACTCTAAAGTTACACACTGAAAACCCTAATTTCGTGTTTGTATATATAGGAAAATCGCTGTGATGGCGTCGCGTTTTAATCGTGACGCCTTCATGAGTAGAATATTCTAGATAATAGGTTGGGTCGTGCATTCTGATGCCGTCTTAGGATCTTGTGACGCTGTCTTGGTATAAATTATGACGGCGTCACGTGTAATCTGTGACGCCGTCTCTAGCCTCTGAGTAGAAATTCTTGAGAGATGTTGGTGTAGGTCCGTAGTCTTGTCCATTTCTTCTCCAAATGAGCCCAAGTCACGTGTATTTCCTCCAAATGCCTTCTAAATGCTGAATACCTAAAAGGGAACGATTAAGTACCTATTTTGGGCATAAATGCACGATTTAGAGGGTTAAACAACATCGAAAAAGTGTATAAAATGATACCTCATCAAATACCCCTACACTTAGGATTTTCTTGTCCTCAAGCAAATGGGCTTTTCTACCTAGACAATAGCAATATGAGGGTCATTTTACCTACTCTTTAAAAATATTTTACAACACAACCTTCTAGACCTCGTAATTAACAACATGGAAAGTATACACTAGTATCTCACATAAGTGTTTGAGATTCTCTCTTTCACTCGGTTGTATAATAAATTGTAACATATAGGGGAAACAGAAAATCAACACTCATTACCTATCATAGCATATAGATTACCATAAGCTTGGTAAAGGTTTAAACATCCACCGCTAGGCGCAAGTATTATTTATTACAATCTAAGAGGTATTTTAAAGGGTTGTGGGGTGTAGGTGTAAAGATAACATATAATGGAAACAAAAATGGTTGGAATACATTTGGGTGGCTTTGGGTGAATTTGGAGTGGAAGGGTTAGCTAATTATTTACACGAATACACTTTGGTATTGTTGCTAAGCCAAGACTCGAACGAAGATATACAAATTCTACACAACTTTACATCAATCTCTTTCTTTTTCTTTTCTTATTTTTTTTGAATGATTAAATACATCACATAGGGTTTATAATACGTACCCTTACACTTGAGCTTTTACATGCTCGATATTTACAATCTAACTAATGACCCAATTTGAGGTGGATCAAAATAACCTAGTGATCATTTGACAAACATATGGGGGGTATTGACTTAACTTTTCTTCCCCATTCTTCCGCGAAATAAATACTACCATGAATCCCAATCGTCCTAAAATAGTATTTACAAGGATAAGGACTTAGCAACGTTTGTACTCTTTAAATATTAACTTGGGTTAAAACATAATAATGTACTAAAATGAGTACATACAGGGTACGGCTAAGGGCTATTTGGGTGTATTGGTTTATGGGTGTCCAATGTCTTCATTAAAAATCTGGAAATCCTAGAAAATTAAGAGAACCTTGAATAAGGATAGCATCGGAGGGTTATCACTCAAGGGTATCATGCAATTAATAATGAGTTGCATGGCCCATAAGGTTTCTGTGTGACTTAGTTATATTGATTGAGGTGACCATAATAACATTTAAAGAGTTTAAAATATGGGTTATCCTAATTCCTCTTATCAAGCAAATACTAATATTACTTTGCGGTCTTCTCGGAAAATGTATCACAATAAGAAGTTCTAGAATTTAATATACGATAGGTACAATTATTTAATTAATACAATATCAATGCTCCAGATAGAAAAAGGCGCAGAAGACCACACGTACACATCCGTTACGACGAATTGACATATGTGGACCTGCTACTACTTAAATCAAGAAAGCTAAAAGGTATAAAACTATCTTGGGGTTTTGAATATAGATACCCAAATTTCCGATAGAATCTAAGGCGAACATCAATTTTTGGGTGGAATTATAAGGGTTATTGTGTAGTCATAAAAATTCCTATCCATGAGCGCTTTTATACTCGGTTTCCTCGGTTATGTGTTATAAAATAAATTTAAATTTAGGTAAAAATTACATACTTATGCTTAGTGTTTCGATAATAATTACCCATCATTTTAAGATTAATAGCAAAATGGACAAATGAAGATAGTTTCTAAGCTATTTTCCCCCTACACTTAAGTTGAAACATTTTCCTATTGTTTATAGAAGTAATCATAAAAAAATGAATAAAGGAATGAACAGGTAGAAAGAAAACTAGTATCCCTAGTTTGCTCTAAAAATAGCGAAGAACATGCAAAAAACTAGTTAGATCGTATTCCTCAAAGAATCGTCACTCAAACTTCCTAAAGTATTCAGTTCTTACATTCAAATTAACCAGTAATCAAAGACAAAGACAACTATACCAAGCATAAAATGTGTGATAAACAAATATACAATATAAATTTAGAGGTTGACTCAATAAAACAGTAAGGATAGAATGAGAGAATTGTTAAACTCATTAGGTTTTGCAGGCTTATAACAGAAGAATACATATTTTAAATGTTATGCAAGTTTTATTTTCAAAAATAATTAAAAAATTTAAGTTTTCTGGACTTGGGCGTTTGACGCTGTCAAGTTTTTTTTGACCCCGTCACAGGTGTCGTGGTGACGGCATCGCGTGTAAATCGTGACGCCGTCTCTACATTATGTGAAAACGAAAATTTTCTTTTTGATGAAAAATTTACTGTACTTGATTCCATAAGTTAATTCCTATACAAATGGCTGCATAAAACCTGAGATTTAACAATTTAATTTTATGACTCGAAACTGACACGAATTAATCTAAATAATTCATTTAACATGTTTGAATTTGGTTCAAAAACCGGATAGATTCCCTTACACTTATTATTTGCAAAATACCTTTGATTAAAATTAAGACGAGGTTAAAGACAAACAAAGCATGATTACAAGATAATTCAAACATAATAAAACAAACTATAAAAAAACACACATGACACTCCTAATTTGCGGGAAAAGTAAACTGGGTTGCCTCCCAAAAAGCGTTTTTCTTTATTAACGAGTCTTGTAGCTAGACTCGAAGTCACACGTCCTTACGTGACTTCTTTGTTGTCCATCATCTCTTTTTCTTATCTCATCAAATGCCTAATTCCTCTTTTATCACCTTCGTCTTGTTTGTACTCATCTCTAATGAGTAAGCTTTGATAGTACTGCATCCTTCCATGGCCAAAGTTTTCTTTATAGGCGGGCGGGGGTATGGAGTCGGTGTTTAAACCTATACATTTTGTTTGTTTGAAAATTTCTGTGGTGTGAGGCATTTTAAACGTGATCTTCTCATCATTTTGTTTGAACATGACCGTTCCTTCTTCTTCATTATAGATAAGGCCAATTTCATTAATGAAAGGCCTTCCAAAAACCATTTCTCCAAGGTGGTGATCGATAATACTAGTGGTATCTTCTAGTATCATAAAGTCTCATTTATAGGCGAAGCTTCCTATGAAAATCTTTAGGCCTCTTATTCTTCCTACAAAGTTGTTAATTTTATTAGGGTTTGACGGTTTCTGCCTTGATCTAAGCCCATAAGTCATGATATGATTATATTGACGCCTAAACATGATGTTGATTGGTGATTCTAGGTCCATATAAGCATGTCTCTTGAAGAGGTGAGCGACTATACAGGAAATTTTGATGTTGTTCGGGCTTCCGTCTCTTATCTTTGCCTTTACCCACAGAGGTTAAGGGTTCTTTAATAGCCATTCATGATGTGTTAGTTCCTTCATAGTTGGGAATAAGTTAAAGTTCTCACCATCTTTGTTATCTTCCTCCTCTTCGAGTATTTATTCAACCTCCTCATCAGTCTCAAATTCACTCTCTTCTTCTTTAATTACTTCATCTACTTCCATGTCGGTCTCTATTTCATTTTCTTCCTTTACCCCTTCTTTCCCTTTCACCATACCACCGAGGTTGAGATCGCATCCGTTGGTCGATGAGATGTCTTCTTCTTCCGTATCACTGTCCGTGCTTAGGATAAGGATTGAATTGACGAAATGAAGGCGTTTTGGAGTTGACGGATTTTTGTTTAGTTCAATTATGGATGCGGGAGAGATATATTTTAGGGAAAGCAATTTTGATGGACTTTTGATTCCTTTCTTTCTTCCTTTTCGTTATGGCTGATTGCTGTAATGCTTTTAGGGGCTATGGAATTTCTTGGATTATTCAGGGAAAGATGCGTCATTGAGATTTTCAAAAATAGTTTTCCAAAGAAGATTAATTTTTCCAATCATGTTGTCCTACTGTTGTCCGAGTTGGGTTTTTAGGTGAGATAATCTTCTCTCTTGGTAAGAGTCGAAATCAAGTAATGCATTTTCAAGCTTTATTTGATAACTAGAGGAGTGGATGGAGACTGATCCACCTTGCAGATTAGTGAAGGTTTGGGTATGCGCCCAATTGAAGTTTGGTTTCTCCTTCCAAGTGTTGGCAGCATCATGGAAATTTCTTGGTCCATGGTTCAGAGTGAACTTCTTACCTCCCACTTCATCGGTACACGAGGATGGGTATTCAACAAAGGCTTGTTTGGGGTCTTCCATGCAATACTGAGTGTCGTGGGGACCATTACAGATCTTACATTAGGTAATGATTTTGTTTACATGGGTAGGTTGTGTCAGAGCAAGATGAGCTTACATTAAGCATTAGACTTGAGTTTAGAGCTCGATTAGATGGCTGTCGGATGTACTCGGGACATCTCGAGGCAAAGTGATTGCCTTTACCGGCTTGACGAAATCCCTTGGGTTGCTCCAACTTTCGTTGTCATAGAGGGCGAGGTCCTCTAATAATGCCCAGGATTCTTCAGCGTTAAGGTCATGAAGCTTACCACTGGCCAATTGGTCAATGGTTCGTCTTGTGACGGGATTGACATGGTCATAAAAAATTTGGACTTGGAGCTAAAGGTCTATGCTATGATGAGGGACTTTTTGGAGTAAGTCCTTGAAACGAGTCCATGCTTCGGATAAAGATTCTCCATGATGTTGTTGGAACATCAGGATATCATAGCGGAGTTTTACGGTCCTTCCTGGTGGAAAGAATTGAGCAAGGAATCAGGTAGTAAGATCCTCCCATGTGGTGATGGATCCTGCAGGAAGGTGTTCAAGCCAATTGCTAGCTTGATTGCGAAGGGAAAATTGAAATAAAAGCAGGCACGTTATTTCCCTATTGTCACCGTCAAGTTCAAGTGAGTCCACTAGTTTTAGGAAATCCTTAAGGTTTTGATTTAGATCCTCGGACCCAAGTCTGTGGAATAAGCATCCGTTTTGCACTAACCGGATAGTGTCGGATCGAAGAGGTACCACATTGTTCTCTACAGGGAGCTCAATGGTATTTATGTAGCCCTCGTGGCTAGGTTTGGAGTAGTCTCCTAGGGTACGGATAGGGTTCTCGTCTCCCATGGTGGTTGACGAGAATGGGTTACGAAACAGATAACACAAAGAAAGAATAGACTGCAAGAAAGCTAATATGCAGAAATTAAAGTCTCACTTGAAAGGATTAAAATGAGTAGAACTAATCTAAACTATGATCAAAACCTAACTATTCCCCAGGTGGCGGCACCAAAAACTTGATGCGGTCATCGTAGGACTTCTACACGAAGTTTTACAACTCCCTAGGCAGAGCACCTAATCGTTGTAGTAGTAGTATAGGCAAGGCTCGGGGGTTTTTATCGTTCACTCATGGAATAGGTTAGAAAGGCTTGATCACAGTCTAACATAATTCTAAGGGTTGAGAGAAGATTTTTTTTGTATTTTTATATTTTATGAAAGCAAGTAAATCATATATTTGAGAGGTGGTTGGTTTTAGCTAATAAACTAAATATAATCTAAACTAATGGTGATAACAATATAATAAAAGACTGTGTTTATTTAATCATGTATTACTCCCTAGATTGCTTCTCCTAGTGTTGTTGCTTTGTCACACTTATGATGATCTGTGTAATTATTTCCTAAGTCATGAACGAATTACACGAACCCATTGTCTAGTTAATATTTCGTTAAGGCAACGCATAAGTAAGGTAGTATGAAGACTATTACAAGGCCCCTAAGAGTATATTAAATGCATGTGAAATATATTAAGAGTGGAACAACCATATAAGGGGCAAGGTAGTGTGAAGACTGTTACCCAATGGTATCCTTTCTACACAAACATGTTTTCATAGACATATCAACAGCGATACAGACAAAAGCTAGTTTTCTAAGACCTAACATGCAGATCCTATACAAGAAGCAACACCACTAAGATTTACATTCTAGGTTGCATACTATCATAAATAAACACAATAGAAGGTTTAGCCAAGCATGTTATAGATAAAGCAAGAATAGATAAGAATCACATAACAAGACATATTAAATGATTAAATAAGTCTTACTTGATTAGAACATGAATTAAAGGAAGTACAATAGGGTTCTAGGCCCTAAAATCATCCTTAACAGCAGCTAAAGGAACTAGGGTTCATACCCTCTTTTTATTCTCAAGTTACACACTCAAAACCCTAAATTCGGGTTTGTATATATAGGAAAATTGCTATGACAGTGTCGCGTTTTGGTCGTGACGCCATTATAAAAGAGAATATTCTAGATAATGGGTTAGGTCGTGTGCTCTGACGCCATCGTGAGATCTTGTGATGCTGTCTTCGTCTTCATTGTGATGGCGTCATGTTGAATCTGTGACGCCGTCTCTAGCTTCTGAGAACATTATCTTGAGAGATGTTGGTGTAGGTCTGTAGTCTTGTCTGCTTCTTCTCTAAATGAGCCCAAGTCACGTATAATTCTTCCAAATGCCTTCCAAATGTGAAATACCTGAAAAGGAACGATTAAGTACCTATTTTGGGAATAAATGCATGATTCAGGAGGCTAAACAACCCCGAAAAAGTGTATAAAATGACACCTTATCATGATGCATTATGCACTTTTTGCGGTATGGTAAGGCTCCAGCATACCCTATCCTTTCAATATTATTCCCGACTGTATAGGCTCTTGCTACATTGTGACCATTTACATTCTGCCTCTTAAAAGGTTGTTGTTATTGTTGGCTATTATTGTCTCTTGAGTTATTGTCGAACCTTCTCTTGTTCTCAGAATTTTTGATAGCGTAACCCTTCAACTTCTAGTCCATTCGTTGTTAGCAATACAGATTGCATCCTAGAGTCTAGTAGGTTCAGCAGTAATTACATTCCCTTGAATGTTATCCAGAAGACCTCTAATGTACTTCTCAACCTGATCCTCTTCTTTTGGGACCATCTTAGTGCACAACAGAGTCAACTCTTAGAACATCTGGTTGTAAGCAGTCAGGTCATTTTCTTTCATAGTCAAATTTCATAATTCTGTCTCTATTTTCTGGATCTCGTTCCTAGGGCAAATAAACCTGAGTCATTAACTTCATGAGTGCCTTCCACATCATGGCATAAGCAGCATCAACTCCAACTATACTTTTATGTAAATTCCACCAAGTTAATGCATCGTCTAACAAGGTGCATGATACATACTTAACTTGATACCTTGGCGGGCAATTATTGATATGAAACATTGTTTCCATTTTCTTAAACCAACAGTTTAAACCAACAACTCCTTCGGTTCCTTTGATGTTTAGTGGCTGATACTTCACAAAGTCTTGGTAGGTAAACTCTCATGCAACAAGTATAACACCTTTGTTGTTCACATTGGGGTTTCCATTCCCATTCCCGTTACCGTTTCCATTACTAACATTGGCCTCGACATTCTTGTCTTGTTTCTCATTCTCCATTTCTGTTTCAGTTTTGGGGTTCTTAGCAGCATCATACGCTTTTGGAGCTTCTTCCACGCGCTTGGCAAGCAGCTCGTTGATCGCTTCTTGGGTCATTTCAGAACGTGTAGCAGTCGACATAGTTCTACATCTACAAAAATCATAATCACGGTGAGATCTTTAGGTACGATTAAATTACCTTAAACGTTGGATGGAACAATGCAATCTTTTAATATGAAAACTTCAAGATTAACATAAATGCATGGCAAGGCCACAATCAAGTAAATATTAGCAA
>BQNB010152016.1:0-15828 GCA_026074375.1 Tanacetum coccineum | reverse complement strand
TTTTTCTTTGATAAATGCACATTCTTGGTCTTGGCTTTCACACTCTTTTCCTTCTCGTGTCCGGTTTTGTCCTTTTTGGGCTTGTTCTTGTCTTTTTGTCCAATATCCGTTCCCTGCACATGAATAACACAAAACACACAATATACAATGCATTTTTGTCCTTTTGTGGTCTTTTTGGCTTATTAATATGAACAAAAGGTATGTGTAATTTAGCACATACCAAATTCCCCCATACTAAGATATTGCCATGTCCTCACGCAATGTTATGAATGTACGTTTTGAAAACCAATGAATTTAAATCTCTATGACTAATAACCTCGAAAAAGTAGCTTAGTGTTCGTCAAAGGAGATTTAAGGATCGTTAGTTTTAAAAAGTGCCTCGATTTTTACCTTTATCTATAAATATTCTTTACATTAATCATCACGAAACACATATTTGACTTTCATTGTAAAATTACAACTTTTAGGATCATTGAATAAGAAACACATTATTACTAGTGCTCGAAAAGGTACATTCGTCATCCTTGATTTTTCACTAGTCCCCAAACTAAGTTCAAAAATGAAATCATTACTCGATACAAGTTAAAAATGCTAACACTACTCATAACTATTAATTGTGTATTACTTTTCCTCCCGCAAATCCTAATTTTGTATCTCAAGATTTTATTTAAGTCATATACCCGAAGGCTCTTTAAGACTTGTTTCGATACTTATTTAATCCAAAAATAAAGCGGGACGGTTAAAAATAAAGTTTAGCTTCCACCCTTATCCTTGAAAACCAATGAAGTGACCGAAATTTGGCTTTTGTTGCTCTTGCCTTAATTCATGTCATATACCCTAAGGCTCTTTAAGACATAAATCAAGTAATATTATTTACACCATATACCATAAGGCTCTTTAAGGTGCAAATAACTAAGCAACATTTTTTAATCATTAATTTTATTCATACCATATACCCTAAGGCTCTTTAAGGTACAAATAATTTCATGATTAGTATAACTTTTGCCATATACCCTTAGGCTCTTTAAGGTAAAAAGTAATAAAATGATTAACTCTACTCATACCATATACCCTAAGGCTCTTTAAGGTATAAGCAAAGCAATAAACATGTAATGCATATAATAAGCCAAAATTCGAATCATCGACTTTCAAATCAAAGGAAAGTTACTAAAAATTAAGTTGAACCGGACAACCTTACTTATTAAACATTTATGCATATAAGTGAGACAAGCTAATGGGAGAAAAAGCCACAATTAATATCTATAAGCCTTAAAGAAATCCAACTATTCCACGTTTAGCATTCCAACTTATATTCTACTCTATCATTTTTCGTTCTTCGCAAATTTAAAATCTTTAATAAAAAGATCCGCGAATACTTAGCCTAATAAACTAGCTTTGCATTTTTAAAGTCAATTATGGAAACTTGCAAAATCTTGGCTTGATTAAGCTAGAATTCGCATTTTAAAGCTTCTTGTATAAAGGACTAGCAAAAGCTAAAGTTTATAATGGTTAAGGGGTCTAGCTAGGGCTCAACACGCCCGGTCAAGTCAAAAATATACTCTTATTCTCACCAACGGAAAGCCAAAAATTGGTGTTTTAAACACAAAATTTTTAAATTTTTCTCAAAAAGGCATATATATAGAGGTAAAAACAAGGTTGCGTGAGCATGCAAGTAAATCATATCGATAGATCACCCCCATACTAGAACGAAACATTGTCCTCAATGTTTAAAAAGGTATCTACGTAAATCTTAAGCCGTTTATTAAGTACGCAAAAAGATAAACGTTAGTCGATAATGATTAGGATATCGGATTCCCAAGTTATGAAGAGGATTTGAAGACGATCGATGGACAAAACCACGAACACGAGAGTCTTCAAAAATATGGAAAATCACTAGACATAAAACACAAGCACCAAACACAAGAAAAAAAAGAAGCGTGCCTCCTCAAGTCATATTATTCATTACTACTACTAAGGATAAGCATGGGTTGCCACCCACGAAGCGCTTATTTTTGTTCACCGAGTCTTGATCCTGACTCGATCCCCCAGACTTGAGCTTGGTCAAGGGGGATAGAAATGGAGATACGGGACATCCAAGAGAGGGATGTCCCCTCCATACATCATCATCAGGTTCTCAGAAAAATCAAAAGTGATTTTGTCCCGATGAGATACGAGAAGATAAGAAAGAATACCAGGTTTGAACACTTTTTCCTCATTTTTGGATGGAAACGGAAGCAAAGTGTCAAACACTGGAGAAAGAGGATCACAGATGAATGAGATAGAAAATTCATCCCGTGATAAAAATCTCTCGGAATGGACTTCAATGAATATCCCCAGATCGAAAATCTTGTTTCCGGATCCGAAGGAATCATGAGAAGGAGTGAAGTCCAAATCCGGATCAAGGGTGGGAAGGGTGGGCAAAATTTTAGGCATAAGAACATAGTGTTCAGAAATACCCTTCACCACTTTGGTTGTCAAAACACCCGTATCGGGCTCAAAATTTAAGCAAATCTCAACATCCGGTGGTTCCGGAGGAGGACGAGGAGATGACGAATCATTAAAATGATCAAGGTTAGATGACTCATTTTCGAGAAGAGGAGGAGAATCATTGCTAAGCAATTCTTCAAAAAAACGAATATCCCCTTCCGAGTCATAATCGTCATTCTCAATGCCCTGTGGCATCGAGTCATCCGTAGCAAGAAATAAGTCGATCTCCTCCATATGAGAGTCACTATCCTCAACGGGGATAGGAAATGGAGAGAGAGACTCAAGAATCGTATCAACAATTTCCGCATTAAGTTCTTCCGGCAATCGTGGAGATGAATTATCATATGACAAATTCTCAACAAGATGGATTTCTTCCTCTAGATCAAAGTCGACTTCCTCAATTCCCGGTGGAATTGGATTGATATGAGCGAGTTCACCGGAGAACTCCTTGAGAAGAAAATCAAACTTAGGAGAAGAATCAATCAAAGTATCTCGATTAAGCAAAGATTCGATAAGATTAGATTCGGCATTGAAATAATGCGGATCTATCTTAGTAGAAATGATTTCTTCATCATCAAAAAAGGGTTCGAATAAATTTTGAAATTTTCCATCGGAACATCCTCATTAGAAAGTGACTTGTCATCACTAGAGGTGAAATCGTCGTAAGAATCAAAGAGAGGATTCGAGAAAGTCGTAAAAGTCGGAGAAGATTCATTACAAACGGGCACATCACACTCACTTTCATTATCGAAAAAATCCTCAGACTCACTTGGGATTGGGACAAGGTTTTCAACACTAGACTTTATTACTTCGTCCGATTCTGTTTCTAGAATAGTGTTAGGATGCTCGTCCCCCATACTTAGAGAGTTATCGGGTTCCTCGGTTGGTAAATCAGGTGTGATTGCTATAACCGGAGAAATTTGAGGCGTATTATTCAAAGAAATAGAGCTCTGCTTTTGAATAACTTTAAAATTCTTCAAACACTTTGTAAAACGAGTTCTACGTTTAGGTGCCTGCTCTACGATATTCTTTACTTCCTGTTTTTCCTTATCGAGACATTGAGATTTCAAATTAATCGAGAGAAGTTTAGAATTGAGAGCTCTTTCAATTAGATATTCAATATCATTATACATACAATAAAGCTCTTTTTGTCGACAATCTTC
The DNA here is from genome assembly GCA_026074375.1 of Tanacetum coccineum. Classification (NCBI taxonomy): domain Eukaryota; kingdom Viridiplantae; phylum Streptophyta; class Magnoliopsida; order Asterales; family Asteraceae; genus Tanacetum; species Tanacetum coccineum. The sequence continues at coordinate 12,178 of BQNB010152016.1, read as the reverse complement.
AAGAAATTCTAGCATCGTATCTTCCATATTTTGTTTTTGCTCTTCACAAACTTTTGTGCCACACATTTCTTCAATAAGTTGACGAAAGTCAGAGTTTTGTGGTGGTTCTTCCTTTTCTTGAGTTGCTTGCGTTTGGGCAAGTACTTCTTGCTCTCTTTGAGCTGCCTGCTCTTGTTCACGTAATTCTTGCTCTCTTTGAGTTGTAAGTAAAGCCTCCTACTCACGTTGTTGATTCATTCTTTCCGTATAAGCTTCCATCATTTTATAAAGCTCGTTCTTTGTTTCAATCCATTCTTTACTTTCAATAAAAGGAATGATTTCTGGAATTTCCTGAGGCTGATGATTGTTGAACGGTTGCGGGGGTTGAATTTGGTCAAAACCGAAAGAATTAATTGAAATTTTGGTTCATCGGTTGACACTGAAAAGTCGCATGAGGACCCCCGCAGTTTTCACAAACAAGATTTTGTTGTGAAAAATTCGGTGAAGTTAGTGGAAAATTATTATCGAAGTTTTGATCGAAACACGGGTTCTGATTGTAAACAAACGGAACTTGAGGTGGACAATCGTAACCATAATGAGCATCGTTTCCACATAACTCACAAATATTCGTCTCGTACTAGGGTTGTGGAGGATAGTCGGAAAAATTGAGAGAATTTGGATTTGTATCATACTTACAATGAAAACAAATTCCTCCATAACGCATATTTCCACACCTTTCGCAATTACATTGTCGACAAATTGATCCGTTTAAAGGACCTCCACACCCGTAGCAACTAGGTTGGTAATATGACGTCATTGGAATTAAACAATATAGAGGATAAGAAGAAAGAATTAAATGGATTTGAGGTTACGAAGAATATTTTTAGGTTTTATGTATTTTTAAAACAAAGAGAAAATATTTTTGGGACCGATAAATCAAAAGTGCACGGTAGCTCTCTAAAGTGATCGCTCGTTTCGAATGCTTTAAAAGATTCTTGATTTGATTTTCCAAAAATCCAACTAAAATGTAAAGTACAAGAGTACATTAAATGCAAAATTTAATTTTTACACATCCACATAGACAATAGAAAATTTTCAGAAGAAGAAATTATATTATGATTTTTGCTTTTTTATTTTATTTATTATGAATTAAAAAATGATCTTTTAGATCTAATAAAATAAATTAAAAATAGAGAACGAAACCTAAAATTCTAGAAAAATGATGAAAAGTACTTAGGACAATGGAGAATCTATTAAAATGCTAACTTGAAAATTTGCTTAATGAATAAGCAGAAAATAAGCCATAAAGCTCGAATAAGCAAAATGGAAGAAACACCTTAAAAGAAAAATACGCTGGGACTTTAATGAAAAAGTCCCAAGGGCGCAAGGATAAGTGTAGTGATATAGCTGAGAGACTGTATGTAACAAAAGTGAAAAAATAAGGTCCAGGGGTTATCGATCCCCCATAGGCATTCCCTTTTTATTTATTTTTTTATTTTTGAAATCTTTTTAGAAAAACTGGAAAAAAAAACACATGAAAACAAGCAAATAATCTAACTAGCATTTCTTATGAAACATGAAAATAAGCTCAGAAAAAGCAATTGAATGACAGTTTGCTTCTAAAGGTATTAAGACAGTTTTATAAATGACTGAAATGCAATTTTAAGACTAATTTAAAAGCTAGAAGAAGGATTCTTATGCAAAAACAAAAAGAAGCTAAATGGAACTTATCTTACAGACTACTAGAATCAGCACAGATTTTAGAGAATTTGAAAAAAAAAAAATTAATAACATAATTAAGGCACTAAAAAGCTCAAACAAAAGTCTACTTAGGCATAACTTAGATAGTTTGGGTAAAATGGGTAAAGATGGTCTTGACTAAGAAACAGTTAACAAAACGGTTTGACCAGATAATGCATTAAAAATAGAACACTAATAAAGCATTAAACAACAACTTCTAAGATCTTACACCTCAAATGGAAGAATTTAATCCTAAATTCAAATCTGTTATCACATAAACTAAAATTTAATGAGAATACTTGGTTGAAACTTAAATCTAACTAAAACTCAAACAAATTCTTGTAAGCTTGATTCTAAAATAGATTTGTGCAATACCTAAAGTGACCAAACTGGTCAAAACCAATAGCAGTACTAACTTGAAGTTAGTACTACCCTAGTCCTAAACACCCCTTTAAAAATAGTTTTGCAAAATTAAGCTTCTAAAAGCGATTTTTATCACTAAAACATGTAAGACCAGATATTAAACACCTTAATATTAACCTAATAAGCAAATCTAAACAACAAATTTAGCCATATCAATAATGAAACAGATTGTGCAAGTTTTGATGGAATTTAAACAAATTTTTAGCATAAACTTGAAAACTAAAATCCAATCAATAACATTCAAAATTTATATATGCAACACTTAGCATTCACAAATTACGCACATTATAACATAAATAAGCATACGAAATAGGCAATAAAAGCAAATGCAATAAATGAACTTGAAAATGAACTTGTAAACTACAAGAGGAGTCCAAATGCTCTTGATGGAGCCTAAACACTAATCCCTAAACCCCTAATCCATGCTCCAGAGACAGCTTCAAAAACCAAACCAAACTAAAGCTTAAGCACGCTTATTGAGTCTGAATAGTCCCAAAACCACCCTAAAAAGCTTCCCAAACAAAAATGTACCTTCAAACTTCCAAATCAAAGTTCAAAACAATTTTTAACAAAGCTTAAAGAACATGTAGAGAACCACAATTGTATGAATGAACAAAACTAAGAAAGAATGGAGCAAATCAAGGAAATGGAAATATTTTTGTGTTATTTTAATGATAGATAAAAGGTAACTACAATACGAAAAAGGAAATGACAAGGTATTTGAAGCAAGAAATTGTTTGATAAGTAAATAGAACATGTAAGTCAAATGGTAAACCAACTTTAAATGCATAAATGGGGACCACGTCTTATAGCTAGCTATCTATCACTATTTATAAGGAACTTTGCGGATGGGGGAGGGGGGGGGGTCTAATGCAGGAGACATAGGTGTTGTTTCTTTTGTGAGAAGAAAGATGAGTAAGCCCAAGGAGTTGATCCCAACGCCTTATCAATCAATTATCCCATTTGTCCAAGGGATACTTGGGGATTTCCTTAATTTCTCTATAAGTATATTATTTTATACGTGTGTAAAACTACGAATCAGGTGTCATGCTTATTTCGTGTTAGGAGGAGCGCGTGATGTGTGATGTTGATGTTTACTGGCTTGGGGAATTTTACCCTGTTTAAAATTAACGCAGGGGTTAAACGAAAGGGAAGGGTGAACATTGATTTGTTTTCCTGCCCCATTTTTAGTTAGGTTTTAACTGTCATTAATCGGGTGTTTTAACTGAGTTGACCTGGGCTAAGTGGGATAAAGGTTGGGCCGGGTGTTGGGTATTTTGGTTAAGTTGTATAAGTTTAACACTTAACAAGTGTTAACTATTTGTTTAGGTTAGGGACTAGTTTTGTAAAAGTGGGGATTGACACCGTTAGTCCTTAAAGACTTATAGTGTTACGGTTAAAATGGTTAACGAGATCATAGGTTTTGGGCTTTTAGGCTTGTCTTGGGCTTTCATTTGAAAATTACATATCTTCGGCCTTGACTTTCATGCTTTTTTCATTCTCGTGTCCGATTTGGTCCGTTTTTGGGCTTGTTTTTGTCTTTTTATCCAATATCCGTTCCCTGCATATGAATAACACAAAACACACAATATACAATACATTTTTGTCCTTTTGTGGTCTTTTTGACCTAATATAGTGTACAAATGGTATGTGTAAATTAGCACATACCATTACACTTTTTATCAAAAAATCAACTTTCTAGGCACTTTTGGTGAAGGCGTCAGAATGGAAGTTGCCAGCTTGAAAAGTTGCGTTTTGTCTAGTTTCTTCTCGAATCGAGCCCAAGTTACGTGTTTTTCCTCAAAATGCTTCTCAAATGCTAAAACATAAAAAGAAACGATTAAGTATAATATTTGGGCATATTTGCATGATTTAGGGGGTTAAATGACCCCGGAAAAGTATATAAAAGTACACCTCATTAAATACCCCTACACTTAGGATTTGCTTGTCCTCAAGCAAATGAGCTATTCTACCTATTAAATAGTAAAGTCGGGGGTTTTAACCTACTCAATAAAGATAATTTATGGCACAACCAGTTTAACCTCGTAATTAAAATCACAGAAATTATATACTAGCACCTCACATAAATATTTGGATTCTCTTTTTCACTCGGTGTAATAATGAATTATAACAATATAGGAAACGGGAAAATAAACACTTTGTTAGAAACAAGAAAAGTGTCGTTTACATGGTCGTAGTTTATAGTTAGTCAATGTCAGTCATGTATTGTGTAAGAACATGTAATATCCCACATCCCTCCCTAGGGTAAACTTGAACCTTCCTTGAAGCCTATATATAGAGGCCTAAGGGAAAGGATGTGGGTTGGTGATTTCATTCTATCTAATCTAATCTTTCTTTTTCTCTCTCTTTCTCTCTCTAGGAAATCACTCTCCCTCTCTCTTTTAGCTGAACCTCTCTCTCCCTCTCATCTCTCTTACGTCTCAATCTCTCTAATATATAGTGTATGTATTGTATGTTTATGATATCTTACATGTGGTATCAATCACCATGGGATGATTAGTGGTGTTTTTGTGTGTATTTAAGCTTCAATGTTTTTGTTTTTCTTTCTCTCTTGTGCGTAGCATATACACATCCAACATAGGATAACGATTTTAAACTTTATGTGCTCAAAAACCATAAAGGTTTGATTTTTATGATTCCTTAGATGTGTTAGAGGTTAGAAATATCAAAAAAGGTTTAAAATTTACTTGTGTTTTAAGTGTTTTAAGTGAAAAAGTGTGATTTTTGTTGGTTTTGGATTGACAAGTAACAAACTTATGCAAACCATTTAGGTTATACAAACTAGCAACCCTAGTTTTGTCGCACAAGTATACAAAAAACGTGTGAACCATGTTTCCCACAAAGTCTTTTGTGGTTTCTTATTTTTGGTATTAGTCGAACCACTTAGGTGAATCTCCTAGGCGAATCTTTGGTTCGGCTAAATCTCTGGTTCGGTTGAATCTTGCTGGTTCTGCTGAATTGGGAGGTTCGACTGGATTTGGAAAAATACAAGAAACCGCAAACAAAATTTGTGGAAAACGTGGTTCGCACATTTTTTGTAGAACTTGTGCAACAAAACTAGAGTTACTAGTTTGTAAAACCGATATGGTTTGCACAAGTTTGAGACTTTATCTTCTGAAACCAACAATAATTACAACTTTATGCTTTTAAACCTTCGTAGTACACTTGTGCTACAAACTAGAGTTGCTAGTTTGTGTAACCGATATGGCTTGCACAAGTTTAAAACTTTTCAAATCAAAACCAACAAAATTACACTTTTTCACTAAAAAACACTTAAAAGCACTTAAAAATCAAGTAAAGTTTAAAACTTTTTGATGTTTCTTACCACTAATACACCTAAGGAATCATAAAAATCAAACCTTTATGGTTTTTAAACAAATAAAAGTTGAAATCTTCATCCCGTAATAAGTGTAAAAATAGGCGAACCACAAAAGGAAGAAAACTAAAACTTTAAAGCTTTAAACACACACAAAAACACCACTAATCATCCCATGGCGATTGATACCAATTGTAAGATATCATAAACATACACTACACTAATATATATAGAGAGTGAGACATGTGAGAGAGTGTAGAGAGAGAGAGAGGTGGATCGGTTAAGAGAGAGAGAGAGTGGGAGAAAGTATGGGTGGATTTTCTAGTGAGAGAAAGTAGAGAGGGAAAGAAAGAAAGAAAGATTAGATTAAGAGAAGGGAAATCACCAACCCTTTCCTTACCCTTAGCCCTCTATTTATACTAGTAGAGGGAAAACCTAAGGAAGGAAGGGGTGTTTACATAAATTGCATACAAGTCCCTATACTATGAAAACATAAGATAAATGACCATGTAACCAACACTTTCTATGATCATAACAATAACCCTTTAAAAGACCTATTTTATAGTAATTCCTATGTGCTTATGTTAAAGCGGTGGAGGTTTTGATTCTTTATCAAGCTTACAGTAATCTATATGCTATGACACGTAGTGAGTGTTAATTTTCCCGTTCCTAATATTGTTATAATTCATTATACACCGAGTGAAAAAGAGAATCCAAACACTTATGTGAGGTGCTAGTATATGATTCCGGTTGTGCCATAAACTATCTTTACTTAGTAGGTTAAATGCCTCTGACTTTGGTATTTACTAAGTAGAAAAGCTCATTTGCTTGAGGACAATCAACTCCCAAGTGTAGGGGTATTTGATGAGGTGTCATTTTATACATTTTGTCGGGGTTATTTAACCCCCAAAATCATGCAAATTCGCTTTATTATTACACTAATTCATTTCTTTTTGTGTAATTAGCACTTTGGAAGCACTTAGAAGAAATGCACGTGACTTGGGCTCGATTCGGGAAGAAAGAAGACAAAAACATAACTTTTTAAGCTGGCGACTCCCATCCTGACGCCTTCACCAAATATGGCTAGAAAGTGGATTTTTAGACACAAAGTGTGACTTCTCATTTTGTGGAGACGGCATCACCAAAAGATCCTGATGCCGTCACAATTGCTAAGTGACGGTGTTACAAGAAGATTTAACGGCGTCACAAGTGGCCGACTGAAGAAACTGTTGGTCCTAAGATTTCAGTAAAACTTGAATACTTTAAGAAATGAAGAACAAGTTTTACACAATACCCATTTGACAACTAATAACACAATTTGTACTTTTCAATGTTTATAAATCTTATTAGAAATGAATCAAAGATTTACAAGGGATAGTTGCGAAACACTATCCCGATTTAATGACAATCAAAACTATCATGAATCAAAGCTAAGCTTATACTTCATGAGAGGATGATCCTATCAACTATAATACATTGTATTATTTTTAATTTGTTTAGAATCGATACCTATCTCTATTACAAATATTTCTTTATATAGTAGAGAGTACAAGGATAACATATGGTGATGGTTGTTGAGATGTGTCATGCATCCAATAGAGTCCCATTTCTGAAAGAACAACAACCATGCTTTATGAATAGTCATAATTGTTTCCATCTTTATGGAAACTCTTTGTTCTTGTTTGGTTCCCACCTATATTTGTTTGTTTTTTTAGCGAGATAGATATTGAGAGACATGGAGACATTTGTCAAATCTGAGTGACTCATATTGTTTGTAGCTTAAGTACTTTACTCACTGACACCGCATCAGTGAGATAAAGTGTTTTTTTCAGTTGGTCTTCGACTTCCCTGAGGCTTGTCATTCTTGATTGAGCTTTATACAACACTAACTGATTTCTCAGTGAGGCTATTTTATGTTCAAATATTCTTAAGAAAAATTTGGACAAATTTTGGCCCAACAGTGTGTATGCCTATAAATCATATACAACAAGCTGGGCAACTTTATCTTAAAAAAGTATTTGTGACGGAAAAATAGGTAAACCATTTATTACATTTGTATATGTATTGAAGATATACAATAGGTAAATCTTTCTTTGAACGAAACATATTGTGTGCACGAAACATAATACTTATTTGAGTTTTTTTAGTTTTCTATACTCTAACTTGATGATTTTAAATTTGATTGCGAAGCTAAAAATTTAAATGTTTTAATACAAAGTATGACCACAGATCCTAAGTATATAGCTAACACACTCATACAACTATAATCATTAAACATATACAATATTAACTTCATACCTAACAGTAAGAATACCAGCCTTCTAAAGGGGAGGTCAATGGTTCGAATATAACGAGGAGAAAATTAATCCCCTTGTGGCTTCGGAAGTTCACTTGAGCCGACTCTGGGCTACCTAAACGAGTAGTTTCGCTGGGATTAATTGGCTCACAATGTCGAGTCAAAAAACAGGTAAATCAAAAGACTCTTATTTTTGGTTTGTTTAGAATCGATACCTATCTCTGTATGGTGCGGGTTGGTGTGGTTTTTGACTAAAACCGAACCGCAACCGTACTTGCGGTTTCTATAAAAATAAGAAACGCACTGCACCACATTTTTCGGTTTCGGTTTTGCGGGTTTTTTTGCGGTTTTTTGGGTTTTTGCGGGTTTTAACCGCACCGCACCATCACTTATGACTTATATAATTTATGTGGGTTTTTGCGATTTTTGGTTATGTTGATTTTTTCGGTTATAACAACATATATATTTAATGTAAACACACACATCACTTATACCTTATACGAATATTAATGATAATGTGAAGTAGAAGCCTTATAACACACATAAAATAATCAATATGTCATTTTTTGATTTTAAATAATCAATGTGCGGTGCGGTGCGGGTTTTGTGATGCGGTCGACATTTACGGTTTTTAATGTTTCTTAAAACTGATCCACCGGTTTTTGCCATGGTGCGGTTTTGGTGGTGCGGTTTTTTTACGGTTTTTGTGGTTTTGCGGTTTGCGGTGCGGTTTCTGCTCACCCCTATTAAGGGACTCTCAGTTCAGAGTCACAACCCGGTTTCAGAGACCATCGGGTTCAGGGATTCTCTATGGTTTCAGAGACCATTGTGGTGCGGTTTTACGGGAAAAACCACAACCTTTAGTTTGTGTTTTAGTAAGTGCTAGTGATTAGGTTCAGTGAGAAATTTGTTTACATACTGATTTTCAAACCTCAAGAAGCTCATACCCCTTCAGGTTCAGTCTACCCTCTTTAACAACTTATACCCCCACAAAATCTTATTTCCTACTACTTTGATAACCTCATTATTGCAAAACACACTGATTCAGTTTGTGGGATCAAGTTTGTACCTCGATTCAGGGACTCCATCTCTTTAGGAGTCATTTGGTTCAGGGACCCTCAGGTTCAGAGGATTATCTTTTGTTGACTGAGTTCTTTCTTTCTCAGTTCCTCACATATCCAACACTGATATCTATTCCTAAAAATGCATTCACTGAAGTGCATTAACTGATATTTTTATCAGCTCCCCATACGATTGAGTAACCCATTTTACCATCAGTTTCACCATTTAACACTGAGATAACAACTCACTTGATTTTTTGTTAATCAGTCCTGCATGATACCTTTGCCTCAGTTTTACTGAGTACTCTCTTTGCTTGAAGAATTTTCTAAACCGAGTTCATCTCCCAAACCATAGGTAGCAACTTTAGTTTTCCTTTTAACATTAGTAGCTCTCCAAAACTTAACAAACCACATACCATTTCCATTCACCGATTCTTCAATCAGTTCCACCTATTACACCTTCAATACCATCATATTTTGAGACACCCTTTTTTGCCCATTACCACTCACTGATTCTTTTTAGTTCCACTTCTTTTTAAACCACCATCATATTAATCAATCGCTTTCATCTCGATCATAGTCATTGTTGTGTGAATAGCATATTCATCTCCTTAAACATAACATTTACCTAACATAACCATAACAAAGAAAACAACAACCCACTTTACATTTAAAACTAACGAACAGATTATGGTTTTCTTTTTTTCTTTTTTTTTCGTGTGATGTTACATATGATGTTGGTGATGAATTTTTTGTTTTTTTAGTTGTAGATCTGGATGGATCTGGATCTCGTGGGGTTATAAGGGATATGGTTTTTATCTTTCTTTTGTGACATGGGGTATTGATATACCACAAATGTGGTTTTTGTTTTGTGCACACTCAAATTTTGAGTATTTTCATTGTGGTTTTTGTTTTTTTTGTTATGTGAAGAAGGTTTAACAACAAATATGTGAGGTGTTTTTGATATGGATATTGGGTTTTTGTGTGGGATAAGTTTTTGTTTTTGTCTTCAGGGAGTTGGGTTTTTTCCATTTTAGTAAAAATTAAGTGTACTCTCCCCCTCAAAAATTGCAATAACTGTAGCAGTTTTTGAAGTTTTACACTTTAATTTTGACATAGCTCAAATATTATTAGTAGTCATTCAAAAGGATTTGGATCATAAGAATAATCCATGGGCTCTTGATACCACTTGTTGGTCCTAAGATTTAAGTAAAACATGAATACTTTAAGAAATGAAGAACAAGTTTTACACAATACCCATTTGACAACTAAAAAAACAATTTGTACTTTTTAATGTTTATAAATCTTATCAGAAATGAATCAAAGATTTACAAGGGAGAGTTGCGGAACACTATCCCGATTGAATGATAAATAAAACTCTCATGAATCAAAGCTAAGCTTATACTTCATGAGAGGATGATCCTATCAACTATAAAACATTGTATTATTTTTGGTTTGTTTAGAATCGATACCTATCTCCTATTACAAACTCTTCTTATATATGAGATTAAAGTACAAGGTAGCATGTGATGGTTGTTGAGATGTGTCATGCATGCCTTCCTTTTTGGAAAAGCAACAACCATACTTTATTAATAGTAAGGCACTTGTTTCCACCTTTATGGAAACTCTTGTACTCCTTTCTTTTGAAGGTCTCCACACATATTGTGTTTGTTTCTTCAGGGAGATAGACAATGAGAGTCATTGAGATATTCGTCAAATCTCAAAGACTTTCATGTTCCTTGTAGCTCAGGTACTTTATTCACTGACACCGCATCAGTGAGATAAAGTGTTTCTTCAGTTGGTCTTCGACGTCCCTGAAGCTTGATGTTGAGAGGGTTTTTTTTACAACACTCACTGATTTATTTATCAGAAAGTAACTCACTATTTATTTAGTGAGTGCATTTGGCTATTTTATATTCCAAATAATTGTCAGGGATAATTGGGTCAAATTTTGACCCAATAATCTCCCCATATTTGAATATACAAATAGCCTAAATTAAATGGTAGTTAGTGAGGAATTGTGGTTCAGGGAGTAGGGTTTATTGTTAGGTTCAGTCCTTGTGGTTCGGACCCATATCATGAAGTGGGGTTCAGGGTAAGGTATGAAAGTATTTCATTATACTTTTATAACACCTTTATCACTCCCTTAGTTGTATTCATTGATTTATTTATTTAGTTCCTCCAATACATCTTCAACACCAATTCATACCAATACCATTAAAGCTCAGACCCCATGTTTCTCTCCCACTTTTACTCAATTCCTCATAAAACTGAACAATCCCATATACACATTTACATTCAATCAACCCACGGCTGCTAGATCTTTATGACCAAGTAACCCGAGTCTATCTGACAACTTTTAAAAACTCTCTGGTTCAGAGTCTCACAAGATTTCAGAGGCTCTATGGTTTTAGTGGTATGCTTCAAGGAAGAGGATTTAGTGTCATGCTTGGTTTCAAGGACCCTCGTGTTTAGGATCACTTAGGTTTGAGGGACCCTTAGTTTCAGGGTCACTCTTTTTATTTAGGGATAGGGGTGAGCATGGTGCGGGTTGGTGCTGTTTTTTACTAAAACCGAACCGCAACCGCACTTGCGGTTTCTATAAAAATAAAAACCGCACTAATGAGGTGTTATTTTATACACTTTTTCGCTGTCGTTTAACCTCTTAAATCGTGTGTTTATGCCCAAAATAGGTACTTATTCATTCCTTTTTAGGTATTTTGCATTTGGAAGGCATTTGGAAGAATTACACGTGACTTGGGCTCATTTAGAGAAGAAATGGACAAGACTACGGACCTACACCAACATTTCTCAAGATTATGTTCTCAGCAGCTGGAGACAGCGTCACAGTTTCTACGTGACGCTGCCACAACGCATCCCACGACGCCGTCACATATTCCACGACGGCGTCAGAGATCACGAACCAGCCCATTATCTAGAATATTCTCTTTCATGACACAGTCACGACTAAAACGCGACGCCGTCACAGTGTTTTTCCTATATATACAAACCAAAATTTAAGGTTTTGATGGTGTAACTTTAGAATAAAAAGAGGGTACGAACCCTAGTTTGTTTAGCAGCTGTTAGGGACGATTTTAGGGCCTAAAAACCCCATTGTACTTCCTCCAACTCATGTTTTAATCAAGTATGCTTTATTTAATCATTCAACATGTCTATGTGTTTGATTCATCTATATTCTTGCTTTATCTATAACATGCTTGGCTAAACCTCCCATTATGTTTATTTATGATTGTATGAAACCTAGAATGTAGATCTTAGTGGTGTTGCTTCTAGTGATGGATGTGCATGTTAGGTCTTAGAAAACTAGCTTTTGTCTGCATC
>BQNB010152014.1:0-15828 GCA_026074375.1 Tanacetum coccineum | reverse complement strand
TCAGCTTCTGTTATGGAATTTGCAACCATTGTCTGTTTCTTGCACTGCCATGATATTAATCTACATCCAAGGAATTGACAACCTACTGTTATAGACTTCATATCCATGCTTGCTCCAGCATAATCACTATCAGTGTATGCTACCAAATCAAAAGGTGAATCTTTTGGATACCAAAGGCCCAATTTTGGTTGACCTTTTAAGTACCTAAAAATCCTTTTCACGGCATAAAGATGTGAAACCTTTAGATTGACTTGGTATCTAGCACATGTATACACAGCAAACATGATGTCAGGTCTTAAAGCTATAAGATACATCAATGAGCCAATCATTAACCTATACATATGAACATCCACTTCTTCAACATCTTCATCCTTGAGTAGAGGCTTTTAAGTTTCCATTGGTGTGCTTGCAGTCTTGACTTCTGTAAACCCAAATCTCTTTACAATTTCAGCAACATATTTATCTTGACTAATAAATATTCCATCCTTTTTTGCTTCACTTGTAATCCCAAGAAGAATGTAAGCTCTCCCATAGAACTCATCTGAAATTTCTCATGTATCTACTTCTCAAAAGCAGTGCATAGCTCCTTCTTTGTTGAACCAAAGATGATATCATCCACATAAACTTAGATCAGTAAAATATCACCTTTGTACCTTTTGATGAATAAGGTCTTGTCTTTTTCTCTTTGAAATCCATTGTCTAACAAATATGTTAACAAGGTTTCATACCAAGCTCTAGGAGCTTGATGTAATCCATATAGTGCTTTTTCAACCTTGTATACTCTATCAGGAAAGTCTGGATCTTCAAATCCTGGTGGTTGACATACATACACCTCTTCTTCAATCTTCCCATAGAGAAAAACACTTTTTACATTTATTTGATACACCACAAAATCTTTAAATGAAGCATAAGCTATAAATAGCCTAATTTCTTCAATTCCTGCAACAGGGGTAAAGACTTTATTATAGTCAATTCCTTCTTCTTGTGTGTACCCTTGGGCAACCAATCTTGCTTTATTTCTTATCATAATTCCCCTTTCATCATTTTTATTCTTGAAAACCCATTTAGAGCCTATAGCCTTTTTTCTATTTGGTAAATCCACTAAAGTCTAAACTTCTTGTAACTTGAATTGCAGAAGCTCTTCCTGCATAGCTTCTATCCAGCTTGGATCCTACAATGCATGAATTACCTTTTTGGGTTCTTCCTGTGATAAGAGACAAGCAAACAAGCATTTTTGAAGGTCTTTATGGTTTGTTCTTTGTAGAATAGTACTAACAAACCCATGTTCCTACAAATTCTTTGACATCTTTCTTGTTTGTGTAGCTGATTGTAAATCTTCAATCACTTAATCAAGATGATGATATTTATGAATTCTTATAGTTGGATTAGGACTGACTTGGATTGTTGTATCAAAATTGTTCATGTCAGCCACTACATCATCATCTTCATCACCTCTTAAGAAGTCAAATATGGTAACATCTTTGACAGCAAGCATATTTTGATCAAATGGAAGTTCAATTCTTGTTTTTCTACCAACAACATTAACTTCATTTGTGCCAGCATCATTAACAGTTGAACTAATATTAAGTGAAGTTAACAATATCTTGTGATGAGACGAGACACCTTTTCTTGATCTTATTCATAAATCCTTTCTTGGATTCTCCATCAACCTTCTTTTGCCATCATCATTAAGGTTTGGATTCATCATCAATAAGAACCTATGGATCTTAGGATAAAAAGTAGATCAGCAGTCAAAATGGTAGCAAGAATGGATCATTGACGGGTTCTATCTCCTTTCTAGCTTGACCTGCATTATCACTTGCTTTTGTACCTGCAAAACCATTAGACTGTGTACCTGCAACAATTGGCTCATAATTCATTGTTCTTGTTAGTGCATCAATATCAAATAGCCAATCTGGTCCACTACCTACAACATTAGGTGTACTCTCACTAAACCTAATATGCAAGTTTTCTTCCACTATCCTTGTTCTACTATTGAATACTCTAAAGGCTTTACTATTCAAAAAGTATCCAACAAAGAAACCTTCATCAGCCTTACCATCAAATTTGCCTAAGTGATCTATGGTATTGAGAATGGTAACAAGACACCCAAATGGTCTCATAAAACTTAAAGTTGGTGTTCTACCATGAAAAAGTTCATAGGGGGTCTTGTTATGAGGCTTAACTACTAACACTCTATTTTGCACATAGCAAGCAATATTAACTGCTTCTGCCCAAAAAGTAGTTGGCAACTTAAAATCAGCTAGCATAGTCCTAGCAGCCTCAATTAGTGTCCTATTTCTCCTCTCAGCAACTTTGTTGAGGAGTTCTAGCTACACTATATTGTGTCAAAATACCCTTCATCTCACAAAACTGATTCATCTCTTTGTTTTTGAACTTAGTCCCATTATCACATCTAATCACCTTAACCTTGTGATCTACTAGATTTTCTATCTTAGTTATAAAGGACTTAAGAATGCCACTAGTCTCATCCTTAGTAGCTAGAAAGAAAACCCATGTAAACCTACTGAAATCATCTGTGACAACTAGGCAATACATTTTCTTCATAAGACTTTTTACAAATGTTAGACCAAACAAGTCCATATGCAACAAATGTAAAGGAAGACTGATTGAGTTCTCTGTTTTGGACTTACAAGAGGCTCTGTGTTGCTTTCCCTTTTGACAAGCAACACAGGTTTGATCATTTTCAAAAAGTTTGGAAGGTAAACCTCTTACAAGATTTCCCTTAACCAATTTATTTATGGTTTTGAAATTTAAGTGACCTAGCCTTCTATGCCAAAGTTTAGATTCATCAGATGTGGCTTTTGCAAAAAGGCAAGTTAAACCTCTTTTAGGAACTATGTTCTTTAAATCAACACTATACATATTGTTCTTTCTAGGAACTCTAAGTAAAACTTGACTTTCATCAATTAACTTAAAGTTTGGAGATAAAACAATACATTCAGTGTCATTAAAAAGAACACTATTCTTTTTATCATACATTTGTAAGACACTAAAGAGATTAAACTTTAACTCTCTCACAAAATACACATATTCAAAATCTAAAATACCAGTTTTAATGGTACCTTTTCCTGTGATTTTTTCTCCTTTGGGGTTCTCTCCAAAAGTAACATATCCGCCATCTATCTCTTCATAGTCTATAAGATAGGACATGTTCCTTGTCATGCGCCTTGAGCATCTACTATCAATCACTCCTTGATCTAGAAAATCCATTTGTGGATTGCCCTGCACATTAGATAAGAAAATCAGTTTCTTTTGGGGACCCAAGCCATCACTGACTTGGATTTGCCTTGTGCATCAATGTAATCAAACTTCTTTAGGGTGATTGATGCACTGTTGTGTTTAGAAACATGATATAAAATTTTAGTCTTTGGTTTCCAAACCCAACAAGCTAAGGCCTTAATAGCATTAACATTATTTACCTTAACAGCATTAACTACTGCTTTTGGCCTAACAATATTAACATTTTTATCCTTAACAATATTAACCCTCTAAAAAAATTACTATTTTTAAATGTTGTATTCTTGTGAATTGGCCTCTTAACAGTTGAATGTGCCGTTTTAGAAAGATATGACATTGGTCTAGCAGCATTTATTGTTGTTTTTGTGTGAGCAGCATTAACTTGTCTAGCAGTATTAATTGATACTAAGCCAGACTTCATTAGTACTGCTCTTAGAACCATGTTCTTTTTAGCACAGGGGTGAGTGTTTTTAGCAAAGTTTTGATGATTCACCCTTTGAGCATTGTTCCAAACAGGTTTTACCATCCTTTTTTTTGAAACTGTTTATGATGGTAATTGCAGTTAACTTGCAAATGATTAAAACTTCCACACACATAACATGCCTTATTAAACATCTCAAAATTACTTCCTAGTCTTTGAGACATCATATTGTTCCAATTTCTTTAATTGCCTCTTGGACTGTTAGTGTTTTGCCTATGTTTCTTAACTTGTTTAACAGTTTTCCTAGCAGTTTTCTCTTGTTGCTTAGGTTTGACAAACTCTATCTTAGCAATACTAGGCTTAACTATTTTGTTGATCCCAATAGAATAGATCTTGCTTAGCTTGTATAAGCCTAAGTTGTATTGAATAAATCCAAAACAACTATGATAGAAACTTTGATTGTAAATATCAAAGACTATGTGGAATCTAGTCAATGATACTAAGAAGAATTTTAATGAAACAGTAATAAATAAGATCAATAATAAATAATTTACCAAACTTTCATCCTCAATATAATACGAACACTCTTAATAGTGTTAGGGTTACAAAACCTTGAAGCTATATTAATATCAAAACAAAATAATTTCTGGATATCTAACTCTATGCCCTAGGACCTCATTTTATACACCAAAGAGTCCTAACTGGGTTACAATATTTTCTTAAGTTATCATGATCTTCTAAACAAATAACTTATATGTATCTTTTACAAAAATATCTCATACTTATCACATAAGCAATCTTTATCTTTTCTTTGATAAGTTTTTGATCTCTTCTTTGTCAGCATAAACTCTTCCAGCAGTTGTAATCTTCAAGCAGTTGTAACTTTCACACCAACAGTAGTAACTTTTGTACCAGCAGCACTAACTTAACAGTCTTATCTTCCACTTAGCAGTAGTAACTTCTAAACATTATCTAGAGGCTTTTAATCCTAACAATCCTCCCTTAAACTTGATATTCTTCTTCAAAAATCTTAAGTTTCTTCATTAAAGCTTTATAATCACCAGGAGGATGCTTCCAAACACTTCACTATTTCTTGAGTTGTTTTCTCGTATGCTTAAGAAGTTGATAACACATTTCATTCCAATAGTCACCTTGCAGCTTCTTATTTAGCATATCAATGATTGTTGCAGGTGTAAGGGGATATCTTTTCTCAACTAGAATATAGACATGCATATCTTTAAACCGCACAAAATGTATTCCACAGGAATCATAAAGCCTC
The DNA here is from genome assembly GCA_026074375.1 of Tanacetum coccineum. Classification (NCBI taxonomy): domain Eukaryota; kingdom Viridiplantae; phylum Streptophyta; class Magnoliopsida; order Asterales; family Asteraceae; genus Tanacetum; species Tanacetum coccineum. Next base: position 10,867 of record BQNB010152014.1, on the reverse strand, counting down.
CAAAGCAATACTTTCTTTCCATGTAAATTTCTCCATTTTAGATCTTCTACATGATGTTCAAACATAGTCTTTAGATCACCCCATATCACTCTTTCATAGCCTTTTTCTGGCCTTGTATTCCCATGCTTAGATTTAACCAACTTTCATAGATTTTCTAAGTCTTCTCTGTCAATCTCTTTGAGCAGTTGACTAAATAATAAATATGTCTTGGCACTTCCATCAGCTCTCATTATTTCATAATAGCAATTCATTCCTTTTTTATGAATCTGGAAATTTACAATAGGTGCAGGCTGGGTAGTTAGAGGTATAGCATCAATTTCCACTTCATCGTCTTGGACAATCTCAAATCATTGTTAAAGATCTTCTTTCTTTTTATCGTCTTCCATTTTCTGTTTCCTTACTACCTCTTGTTCTAGCTCTTCTCTTGCTCTCTTAGAACTACTTTCTTGTGCCACCTCTGCTTCAACTTTCTTTGAGCTTTCTTTCACTAACTTAGTATCCATATCAACAAACATGTTTACCCTTGTCATGGCTTTATCAAATAACTTCTGAATTTTTACAAATGACTTGTTCTTAAATTGACTTTGCTTGTAACCAGCCATGTTTTTCAGATAAGTTGACGTTGTACTTTTCTTTTGTGCTTTAGTTGGTGGCTTGTTCCTCTTTTCTTGAGCTCTTAATGCTGCAAAGTGTTTCTTTCTCTTGTCCAAGAGTTCTACAAACAATCTTGCCTTCTCAGCATCTATCAAGTCTTCTTGCTCTCTTGCTTGCAATCTTTCAGCCAATAACCTATTAGCCTCTATCATTACTTGCACATTATCTCATGAAATGTTGGCTTCTTCAACTTTCTCAGCCTTCTCTCTTGCAAGTCTTGCTTGTTCTTCTTCTTTGGCTTGTAGCTTGAAAGCAAGTTCTTCATCAAGTCTTATTTGTTCTTTCATCTTTAAAGGCTTCTCAGGTTCAATCATCTTAGCTTTGCCTTTATCCTTGATGTTTAAAGGTATTGGTGTTAAAGTTGGTCTTGTTGTAGATTCACCAGGGTCTCTAAAAGTAATGCTTTTAGCTTTGGGTATTGTTGAAGGTGTTGTTGTAGTTGTAGTCTGCACTGGCTCTTATACCACAACCTTAGGTTTTGCACTCCTCAATTTAGCCAATGCTTGAGCCAAAGTGATCTCTTCAGTAGTAATTGTTGCAGCAGTGATACGGGTTTAATAATACATATATAAAGTGATCTCTTCAGTAGTAATTGTTGCAGCAGTGATACGGGTTTAATAATACATATATATATACATATATACACATATATATATACATATATACACATATATATATATATATATATGTGTGTATGTATTTGTATATACCCAGAATACCAAATACCAAATAATAAGAGTAGTATTCCGTTAAGAAATGAAAATCACTTTAGGAAAAGTGATGACCAAATCTTCCCGGGTCGTATCCCGACGAAGCGTGAATTTGAGAATCTCGTTTAAGTTTGTGATCGCGTGATTTGAATAATTTCAAATATTTGATTTTGGATTCTATTTCTAATAATGAAATGCAAAAGCAAATAAAGGCAAGCAACAAATAAAGCAATTACGAATTAAGCATGAAAATGTTAACGGGAATCTAAAAACGCATCTAAAAACCTAAATTATCAAATTTTAACCCAAAAACTATTTTTTTATTTTTATAAATCCTAAATGACTAAAAATAATTTTTGAAAAAGAAATTATATGTTTTTTATATTTATTTTATTTATTATGAATTAAAAACAGTTTTAATCTAAAAATAATACTAAAAATGCTAAACTATTTTATAAAAATTCCAAAAAATTACAAAAAGTACTTTACACTAATACTAATGTTTAAAAAATAAAACTGTTAAAAACGGGCTTATAAGTAAGTCAGGAAAAATCAATTAAGCTAAAAGGGCTAAAACTGAAAAAGAGTATAAATATTAAATGGTGAATGGGTCTTATGAAAAATACCTAAGGGGGCAGTAGTAAGGTTGTTGGTGTGTTGAGGGTGATGTCACAGGTTCGAGTCATGTACCTTACCTTTTTGTTTTTATTTTTATTTTTTCAATTTTTCTTTTTGAAAACTAATCTATAAGCAATTATAAGCTACTTTAACTAAGGAACTTTAGACAGAACTTAAAAAATAAGCTTGAAAAAATGCCGAGAAAGGATGAAAGTGGGCTTATTTAAGACTAAATGACTTATAGCTAAACTGTGTGGTTTTTTAGACTCAAATAGCACTCAGAAAAGCAAATAAGCTGACAACAGCCCCTCACCTAGACCTAATAAGCTTTAAGTACTAGAAATTAGTAAAGAAAATAAGCTGAAATACTCTGAAAAGCTTTAAGACATGTTGACTCAAATTACACTTTAAGGACTTTTACCTATTTTAACCTAAGATTTAAACACTAATAAGCTATAGATAATAAGCTGAAAGCTGAAAATAGACAAAGTACTATAGGCTAATGACACAAATAAGCAAAAATTAAGCTAACTATATTGAGGAATAAGCTCGGAAAGGCTACAAAAAAGATGACAATTTAGGCTTAGGAGCAACAACAGACTCGTTAATTGGAGCTTGAATTTGGACTACCAGAGGTTGGATGTTTTCGGTACTCGGTTGCACCGTATCCTTTGTCAGCTCGGGTTCCCGTCCCACCACCTTAGAAAGAGGTGGAATTGGAGGTCCATCATAAGAAATACCACTTCGGGTGGTGATTGCTTTCAAGTCACATCTCGGGGTGGCACGGTGTTGTAGGAAGTGAACCAAACCTGAAGAAGAAGTGGTATTCATTTGAAAAAAACTGCTCATCACGTTCTTAATATCATTCGTTAATTCATTCCTTAAACTATTCTTGAAACGCATTGTTCTGCCTAATCATCGTAGTGTCCATCTCTTTTTTAATTATGTCCTCATATTGCTTATTTGATTTTTCATTACTCTCATATTAACGTCATTTGCCTTCATGTAGTTCGAGAGATCATTTGAAGGTCAAACTTGAGGCGGAGCTTGATAATTCTGGTTACCTTAATTGAAATTATTTCCTCGGTTCTGATTGTACCCATGATTTTGATTGAAACGATTTTGATTATTTTGCACAGGAGGAAAACCAAGTGGTCCCATTTGATTGCTAGCACGATAATTCGGGTCTCCTTGAGGACGATATCCTTGATTTTGATTATAGGTTGTTGCGGCTGCAGAAGCATTAAAAGTGTTTCCATTAGCGGCAAGATACTCATAGTAGGGATGCGGTCCCCCATAAGTCACACAACTTTTAGAAATTGCTTTAACGGTCTCTGGAGATGAGGTCTTAACATGACGAAGCATAGCATTAACGGCATCAGTAAGAGCGGCCATCTCTGATAGACATGCCGTGGTAGAAGAAGAAGTATTCACACTCACTTTGGAAACAACCGATTTGTTTCGTGAATTGAGAACTTTTGATTTATTTTCAATAATTGTCAAAGCATCTCGAGAAGTTTTAGTCAAAAGATTACCACCGGCGGCGACATTCAAAGAATATTGATCGGTTGGGTTTAAAGCATTGTAGAAAGTATCAAGTTGATGTAATTTCGTAAAACCGTGATGTGGGCATGCACGAAGGAGATCCTTGAAACGGTCTCATGCCTCACTAAACGTTTCCTCAAACTTTTGTTGAAAATTTGTGATTTTATTTCGGAGATTTGTAGTTTTGGAAGGAGGAAAGAATTGGTTAATAAACTTGGAAACAAGGTCTTCCCAAGTAAGAATAGAACGAGGGGGTTCTTTTTCGAGCCAAATCCGGGCTGCCCCCTCGATAGAAAATGGAAAAAGCATAAGCTTAATCGACGAATTAGGCACATCTTTATACTTAATCGTGGAAGTAATCTTGTTAAACCAACGAATGTGAGCATGAGGATCTTCTTTCTCAAATCCGTAAAATTGTTTTGAAGTTACGAGATTTAGAAGTCTGTGTTTAAGCTCAAAATTCTCCGCGAGAATAGCGGGAGTAACGATAGCATCTCCGTAACCCTCGGTGGGTGCTTGGAGTAATTCCGTCATAGTACGTTGATCGGCCATCGTAACTACGGAAGTCTCTTCGAGAGAAAACGGTTCGACTCTTTGTTTGGATCGTCTTCGATTACGACGTTTCGGAGTCGTGGAAGATTCGGCAATTAAATGCGATGAAGAGCGAGTGCGCATGCACTAAAAATAAGAAAAATAATAAATAATAAAAAAATATTTTTGTAACCAATAATCGAACAAGTGTAAGGTAGCTCTTTAGAAAACGCACAAAGAAGAGGATGAGAGGGTAAGCGCGAAGCGTTTTAAAAACCTTCTCCTTTCGGGTCGAAGTTCGTAGGATCAACCCTCCTTAAACCTCTCTTAAAGTTTGTAATCTAAAAGTGAGCCGATTTCACAAGTGACACAACGGTTGTTTTTGTTGTTTTTTTTAATTTTTTTGGTTTTTTAAATACTTTAGGAAAAGTATTTTTGGTTTTTCTAATAAATCTACGAAAATAAATCGAGAAAAAAATAAATATTTTTGTATTTTTTAGTTTTATATAAAAGAAAATAATAAAATGATAACTTCACGAGGAAGGGTCTTCAAAACACTAATCTTCAAACTTCAACGCGATATTCGATACACACCTCCCCGGCAGCGGCGCCAAAAATTGATTAAATGCGAATTAGCATATATAATATATAATATATATATAACTGAAATACCAATTATCAAATAATATAAGAAGTAAGTATTCCGTTAAGAAATGAAAATCACTTTAGGAAAAGTGATGACCAAATCTTCCCGAGTCGTATCCCGACGAAGCGCGAATTGAGAATCGGTTAAGTTTGTGATCGCGTGATTTGAATAATCAATATTTTGGGTTTTTGATTCTATTTCTACTTATGAAACGCAAAAACAAATAAAGGCAAGCAAACAAATAAGGCAACTAAGGATTAAAGCTAAAAACGATAACGGGAATCCTAAAACGCAACTAATTAAGCAAATAAATCAAAGTTAAGCCCTAAAAATGCAAATTTAATTTATAAAAGTCCTAAATGATTAAAAATAATTTTAGAAAAAAGAATTAGATTTTTTTGAATTTTATTTAATTTTTTATGAATTAAAAACTGTTTTAATCTAAAAATATTATAAAAAATATTAAACTAATTTATAAAAATCTAAAAAATTCTGAAAGTACTTTACACTAATACTAATGTTTAAAAAATAAAACTGTTAAAAACAGGCTTATAAGTAAGCCAGGAAAAATCAATTAAGCTAAAAGGGCTAAAATTGAAAAAGAGTATAAATATTAAATGGTGAATGGGTCTTATAAAAAATACCTTAGGGCACAGTGGTAAGGTTGTTGGTGTGTTGAGGGTGAGTATCGCAAGTTTTAATCTTGGGACCTTACCTTTATGTTTTTTATTTTATTTTCAATTTTTTCTTTTTTGAAAACTAATCTATAAGTCCAATTATAAGCTACTTTAACTAAGAACTTTAGACCAGAACATAAAAAATAAGCTAAAAAAATGCTGAGAAAGGATGGACAGTGGACTAATTTAGACTAAAATGACTTAAACTAAACTGTTGGGTTTTTCAGACTCAAATAGCACTCTCACTCAGAAAGCTAATAAGTTGACAACAACCCTCACCTAGACTAATAAGCCCTAAGTACTAGAAAAGTTAGTAAATAAAATAAAACAGACATACTCTAAAAAAGCTTTAAGACATGTTGAATTGAAATTTACACTTTAAGGACTTTTACCTATTATAAACCTAAGATTTTAAACACGAAATAAGCTATAGATAATAAGCTAAAAGTTAAAAATAGACAAAGTACTACAGGCTAATGACACAAATAAGCAAAAATTAAGCTAACTATATTGAAGAATAAGCTCGGAAAGGCTACTAAAAATATGACAATTTAGAAAAACTACTAGTTAAGACTGCCAAGTCTTATATTAAGACTGTTTTGGCTTTTAAAACTTAATAAGCAACTGGAAATCTTAATAATCTTAAAAATAATCCTAAAAACTAGCTCCAATAAAGCATGTAAGACTGAAAACAAGCAAAGAAAATAAGCAAATAACAGCTAAAACCAATTAGACAGTTGACTTAAAAAAACTCAAAGGATGTTTTACCAAAACTTAAGCTAGGATTTAGAACAAATAAGCTTTTGAAATAAGTTGAAAACTCAAAACAGATTGAGATTGATATCCAAATTGGACCAGAAAATAAGCTAGAAAAGGAAATTGAAATTGACAGTTTGAACTAATATTTTTGGGTTTTTGGTTTTAAAAAAAAGACTTGTAACTAATTTTTAAGACACAAAAGCTACTTAGACAAACTAAGAACTAAAAACAGATGAGTATTGATACCAATTAAACTCAAATGGACACAAAAATACTACACCTTAAGCATAATAATTTGAATCCAAGAATTAAACAGTATAGAACAATTTAGACACTAACAGTTTTGAGCACTTGACAAAACAACTACATATCTAAACAAGACTTGATTCTAGCTTATGAAAACTTCCATTTAGACCTTATGTGAGCTTATTAAATCTGACTTAATCCCTCAATGCAAACCAAGCAGTTTTAACTAAGTTAAAACTGCTTGTGCCAAACACCCTTTTAAAATCATAAAACTCAAATTTAAGCTGATTTAGACCTTATTAAGCATGTAAAACTAAAAACAGATTAAGCATAACTATATTAAAGTACTTTTAAGCAACTAATTCAGAATAATAAGCACAAACCAATAAGCTAGCTTATAAATTGATTAGACTAAAATAAAGAAAATAATTTCATTAATCATTAAACAAGCTAAACTAGACTAGAAACAGGACTTATTAAGCTAATGCAAAACTAAACAAGAACAAATAAGCAAGTAAAAGTAGAGAATAAGCAGATAACTAACAAAATAGGTAAATAAGATAAGATGTGAAATAAGAGATTGTACCTTGATCCCAGCCAAACATGGATCTAATTATGCTCTTAAGAGCTATTCTACAAACTCATGCTTGTTGAAAACAAGCTAGTGAGGTCTATAAGCCCGTCCTTTATTAGCTTATCATCCAAATATAAGCTAAGGAAATTTGTGAGTGAGTTTTTTTGGTGAATGACTTATTCAGTTTAGCTCAAAACAAGCTAAACTGAATAAAGGCTAGCTTAATAGTTAACTAAGAGTTTAAAGAGCTTATTGATTATTAAGTAACTTCTAGATGCATTTTTAAGCTAAAATTTCATAATAAGTAAAACAAAATTCAAAATACAAGATTTAAAAATGAAACTGCAATTTTATTAATAATGAAAGAGTTACAATGCTTGAAAAGAAAATATAGTAATGACAATAAGCTAAAAACTACAATAAGCTACTAAATAAAATAATAAGCTATATTAAAAACTACACTCCTTCACTATGTGATCCAAGCCCTATTTATAGAGGGTAAGGGAAGCTTTTAGGCCAAATAGGAGCGTCTCCTATCTTCCATCTCGTCCCTTCAATCATAACCGCCTCATAATCTTTATCTTTTCATCCGTTGGATCAAGTACACATATAATCAACCAATGGTATTGTTGGGGATTGCCAGCTTGGACAAAGAGGTGTCAGATGTGTTAGTCTGAGGCTTCTAGAAGCATTATAGAGCGTCAGATTGGTTAGATTTTACCCTGCTATTTCGTTTAGGGTGAAAATAGAGGGAAAAGGGTAAAGGGATAAATAGTGATATTGACTGAGTGTTTGACCCGTGTTTATAACTCAGATGTAGACCAAGGATTGGGTTAGGCTTGACTTAGGCAAGAATGGGTTAAGGGATTTGTTATAAAGGCTAATTAATAAAAGGCTTATATTTTGTAGATACAAGGTTAATGGACTGACCCGGCCCAATAAAATGGGTACGAGTTGGACCATTAAACATGTATATTCCTTCGGCTTCGATTTCTTGCACTCTTTCCATTCCCGTGCTCTGTTTTATCCGTTTTGCCTTTGTTTTTGTCCTTTTTATTGAACATCTGTACCTACAAGACACAATTCACGAAATACACATATACAATGCATTTTTTATGTATTTTTGGTCATTATGGGTTTTTTTAGCTCGTTTTATTAGGTAAAAGGTATGTGTAATTAAGCATATACTGCACTAACTTCAGCAGTACTAAGTACTTCTTCAATAACTTTTTCACTTTGCTATGCAACAAACACTTCTTCACCATTAAAAACATTTGTATCAAACATTTGAGCATCATCATACCTCCCTTGAGTTTCAATAACCAAAGTAACCTCTGCATCTTTATCAATGTCTTCTATTTTCCTTCCCTGTTTGGATGCATCGTCCTGATCACCCAAACCTTCATCTTCAGAGGAAATAACTTGTGCAGATCTACCAATCTTGAATAGTCTTTTGAGCTTGGGATTTCTTGACCTTTTCTTCTTCTCAAGCTTGTTCACCCTTCTTTTTTAGCTTTCAATTTCCAATGCCTGAGTGGTCTTTGTATGTTCTAAATCAAGAACCCGGTTCTGTAAGTTGGTACATAATGTCATCAATTCCTCAAGTTTCAGTCTATCCTTACCACTAAGAAGTGGATCATTGGAAGAAGCACTGGATTGAGAAATCTCAGTGTTTTTTCTCTGTTTTCTCCTAGATTATTTCTTCTGAGGTTGTGAAGTTGATGGTTGAATGATGGGTGTGTGATGGAGATCAGTTGGCATAGCTGAACCTTCACTAATTTCTTCTTAAGCTTGAACCATCATGGTTAGAAATAAGGGTGTAACTTCTCCAAAGAATCCTTTCCCAACCCTTTTCATATTTCCAAATACCTTCTTTGTGTGAGATGGTGTAACAAATTTTTTATCATGAGTAGGCATATCACCAACTTGTTTATCCAAAAAGACTTGCACAAACCTTGGATACATTAGAAATTTGACACTACTATCCATATTCTTTACCATACTTTCAAAGATATACTTAGAAAATTTGAATTTCTGGTTTGTGGCTAAGCAGATTATTGCAGAGGCCATAGTGCTACTAAATTCATTCCATGACTTAGCACTTAGGCATTGCAGAATAGTATGAATCAAAAACTTCCATTGAGGAGAAAAGAAAGCTTTGTAGAATGTAAGATTCTGAGAAGGTTTTTCATACCCCATTAAAGCAAGTTGCTTAAAAATATCAGCATTGGGTAGACATTCAATTCCTTCAGCATCTTCCAATTGAAGATCTCTTCTTACACTTGTCTTAATGATGAGCACTTTCTTCCCATCTACTAGGGCTTGTAACCGAACTTCTCCATTAATAGTTTCACCTTTGCAGTAGCCCAAAATTGCTCAATACATGAAGTATAGATTGCAGGATTAACCATTAATACATATTTGATAGGATTCGCATTCAAGAAATCTAAAATTTGCTCAAACCCGTTACTTTCAGTGGGTTTAGCTAAGAACACGACCATGTTGTGTGAATCAACAAACTTTGGAGCAGACATTGTGATGGTTTTGATGATTAACAATGAAATTAAGTTATGGTTAATGATTAGAGAGTATATGAAAGATAGAAATAGATTAAATGATTGAATGAAACCCTTAATCGAAGTATTTATGAAACTACCCTCAACAGCATTAACATTTACCAGCAGTTGTAAGTTATGCCTAGCAGCATTAACTTTCAACTAGCAGTGGTAAGTAACCCAACAGTAGTAACTTAGTAGTAAATTAAGCCTAGCAGCATTAACTTACAACCAACAGTAGTAAGTTATGCCTAGCAGCATTAACTTTCTCTACCAGTAGTAAGTTTATGCCTAGCAGCATTAACTTTAATTCCTTTCTAATCAGCATTTCCATCATCAAATTAGTATTTTAACTTACAAATTCTCTTTGTTTGTTTTTGATTTTTCTCAATTCTTTTAGCTCACAATTATCTCTGTCTAGTTTTAATTTCTCTCAATTCTTTTAGCTCACAATTCTCTCTGTCTGTTTTTATCACACATCTCTCTTTCTGTTTTTCAACTCACAACTTCTCTCTATTCTTTTTCTCACTAAATCACTCTGTCTATTTTTATCACACATCTCTTTTTGTTTTTAATCTTACTAATTCTCTCTATTCATTTAGCTTACCATTTTCTTAATCAGGACTTTAAAGATTTAGCATTCCAATACTAGCAATCAAATATTGAAATATTGATAAGATTGATTTAAGCTCAACTAGGATTAGTTTTACAGATAATATTGAATGCACAGCGGAATAATAAGAAAGCAATATTATCAAACAAGGTTTTCTTCATTGAATGTTTCCCTATTACCCCAACTATAACTTGGGGCTACACCAACTAATTATGGTGTACTAACTAACTAAATAACTAACTCCGGTGTACACACACACCTTTACTATTCGACTCTCATCAGTTGATGTATCTATGGATGGATTTAACCTATGTCTATGATCTCTTTATATAGGGAGAGATCATGACTTACAAAGGAAGTAAATCAATAGATAAGGAAACTATTTAAATCATATTAAATCACATTAAATCACATTAAATACTTTCCTAGTCTTTATCTTGTAAAGCATCTTTGACCAAATCTTCATTAACTCTTCAAAATCTTCCATCTTTGTAGAATTACATAGTTGCCAGATTTAGTCCTCTTGTTTCATTCTTTTATTTATTTTGTCTCATCAAATCAAGAATCCCAACAATTTGATGATGCTTCACCCAGATCTATTATTGATGCTCAATTACAAGATCAAAATAGGACTCATGATGATTGCAGTCTTCAGAATAATGGTACTGCTGATCAACAAATTAATACTGCCAGTCCAAAAGTTAATACTGGTAGTAGAGAAGTTAGTACTGCTATTCCT
>BQNB010152013.1:0-10941 GCA_026074375.1 Tanacetum coccineum | reverse complement strand
TTACACCAACAGGGCTCACTAAAGGGGAAAGGGGTTTTGAACAAACCAAGGAATGTTATCTCACCGAGGTCATTCCATTTTCAAAACACTTAAAGAACATTTTAAGGGTATTCAAAAGGATCTTACTAAAGAAATTAAAGAAATTTTTAAAGAGTTGGAAACTGAGGTTGACCAAAATGTTGTGAATAGGAAGCACGATGAGATTGAGAGGAAAAATGTCCTCATTGCTAATGATAATTTAATTTCCGATAGCTTGTCCAAAGACGTGTTTTATATTGCAATGAACTCTGAGCTTACTGTAGCTAGATTTACTGAAATGCATGTTGCCCACACTGTTGTTCAAGCACGTTGTCTGGAACTTAAAGCCGAGCTTTCTAAATTACTTGATAACGTTCAAAAGGATGATCATACTGAATTAGTAAAATGTTTTTCCAATCTTGAGGTAAATCACTTAAATCTGCAGTTAAAATATCAAAACCTTAAAGAAAGTTTTGGAAACAACACATCTCCACCCGCTCGAGATGCACCTGATTTTGACTCAGTCTTTGTAATCGAAAAAATGAAAGCTTCCATTCAAGGAAAAGACAACGCCATCAAAAAATTGAGGATGCAAATCTCTCAATTAAATGAAACCCGTAGTGAAACCGACCGTACTCTTGATTTCAGGGCCTTAGATTTTCAGATCACTCAATTAACTAACAAAGTCACAGTTCTCCAAGAACAAAATGAGCTTTTTAGGACTGAGAATGCAAAAATTAAGCAGCATTACAAGGAATTATATGATTCTATTAAGATCACGCGTGCCAAACATATCGAACAAACAACTGCCTTGTTAACTGAAAATGAGAATCTGAAAGCCCAAATACATGAAAATCTAAAATGCATCACTATGGATTCTGTACAACCAAGAGTTCTTGCCACTGGTAGGTATACTATAGATGTTGAACCAATTCCCCCTCGTAATATGAACAATATGGAATTGCATCTAGATTATCTCAAACACCTTAAGGAAAGTGTGGAAACCCTTCGCAAGATCGTAAAGAAAGCTAGGAAAGCGAGCGCGTAGAGAGAGATGAAGACCATTAATACTTACTTCATTTGCTTGCCTCTCTTACACTAAACACTCTTGCTTAGGAACTGTTAGAATATTGTGACTTTGTGTGCGCGCGAGAATAGCGCGTGCGAGACTACAATCCACAGCATAATAAAAGCATTAGCTGCTGACCTGCTCCCTTTAACTCAGATAAAAGCAAGTTACTTTTGAGGACCAATGTGAAACATCAAATAGTAACACACACAAACATGTAGAGCAACTGAACATTCAAAGACAAGCGCGTCACCTGTGCCTCCCTTCTACAGGATAAAAGCGCGTAGAGATCACTATGTCTACTAGAGGATCACAGCCTAGGCAGCAACTACCAAAAAATAAATAGAATCTTGCCGGGAGAGCCGACGTCAAGCCAGAATAAAGAAGAAGAACACCCTAGGACCAATAAGTCTAGTTTGAAAACCACGAATCGTATTGATTCTAGTATTAGCTCCCAGCGTATTGTAATTAATTCGAATTCTCATTTTGTTTGCAAGACATGTAACAAATGCTTAATTTCTGCAAATCATGGAAATGTATGATGAGGTTAATTATTCTTGCACTTATAAATGCAGTCCTCACTCTTAGTTTAAAGCGCGATGTTTGCGTCAGCAAGTCTGGAAACCTAGCAAGTAGGAAAAGCCAACAGGCAAAATAACTTACAATGTGTAGTCGAGCGCGCGTGTGCGAGTTATCTCTCACATGAAGACAGTCAACTTTAGGAGAACTATGGCGCGCGAGAGAGCGCGCGAAGGTCTATCACTAAATCCAAAGTTGTGCCTGCTAAGCAAACAGAAAACGTTAGTACTAGTAAAACTGTGATAACTAGGAAATTAAGTAACACATTTCAGAAACTTAACTAGATAACCAACGAAAAACCACCGTACCAGCATGATTTTCTCTGTAGCATTCTACTCCACCTGAGACAGAAGGAAATTGCTTATGCTAACCAAATGGAACCTCCTCTCCTCTCTCTCTCTATATATGAGATCGCACAGCTTTCCATCAAACGCCCATCTTTGGCTGTTTTTCAAATGCAAGGGTCGTACAGATTAACATTTGGTATTTGGAGTCCAGGCTGGCACAAACATATGACAAGGGGATTGCCTCACAGCTCAGAATTTGTGAATTTTATCTGTACAGTTAAGATTCAAGAATGACCAATTTGGTGCCTATCAATAGGTTAGAGGAGATGTACGTGATTGTGACATGTGATCTCTAGGGTATACTAATGTGAAAGACTAGGACATCAATCTGTTTCTGTCAGACAATTTGCGATTCTGATCTGGAAGTTTATTTAGGAAGAATTTATGTTATGTTTTGGTGATACACATAGGTGTTAATTAATTAAAGGTTCTTTGGTTCTGATTTGTACACTATCTTCGGTGAAGACATGATGAACTCATACCACATTCCTGTTGTTGTCTCAAAGCCGCCCAAGAACAAAATCAGGGTAATCATTAATCGTTGAACACTTAACCTTCGGTACCGATCAATACCTTCAAAGAAGGAATTTAGTAAAGAACTTACCTAGATTAAAGTTTGAGAAAGATCATCTTTGCTCAGCATGTCAACTAGGTAAAAGCAAAAAGCATACCCACATACCCAAAACTAAAAACACCAACTTGGAAGTTCTTAATACCCTTCATACGGACTTATGTGGACCAATGCGAGTGCAAAAAATAAATGGGAAGAAATACATCTTAGTCATAGTTTGGACATCCAGTTTACCTTGGGTTAAGTTTAATATATCGATCTATAAAGATGAAACCCCAGAGGTCGTCATCAAGTTTTCTAAAGCAAATACAAATTGGTGCGACGCGCGCGCGCGCGACTGTCAAATACACCGTACCGATAATGCACAGAATTGTTAATTCAAGTTCTGACAGAATATTATGAAAGTGGCGCGCATTTTTCACCAAAAATTCAGTTCCCAGGACACCCACAGCAAATAGGCGTTATCAAAGACAGACCGTACTCTTTGGAGGCTGCAAGGACAAGTGCTAATATTTTCTAAGCTCCGATGTTTCTAAGGGCAGAAGTTGTTGCTAATCGCTTGTTCACAAACCCAAAATCTGATCCCTCATTCACACTCGTCAAACAAAACCCCATATGAGTCTGAGTGCATGATAAGAAGCCTAATCTTACAGTTCATCTGAGTCTTTGGTGATCTTGTTACACTATTAATGACAGCGGGGGATCCTTGGAAAATACAACCACACAGCTTGATATTGGGAGATTTTCGTGTTGGTTATGCACCAACAGGAAGGGTACAAAGTCTACAAACAAAGAAGCCACGATGAAATAATTGAAACGTATTCACAGTTCAAATTCGACGTACACCCCCACAAAATAAAGAACTGGAGATTTTATTCTAACCAATGTTCGATTAATACTTGAACCTCCTCGGTTAAAATACCCGATTTCCTACTCTGAGCATTTCCAGTCCCAGTCAACTCAGCGAACAACAAAACACCTTTCATCTACTACCTAATGATGCAAGAGCACCTTCTCACAAGGTCATTCCATCGCTCATCTTCGCATTACAGCTTCTCCAAGGTTCAACCAAGCAATTGCAAGCTGAATCTAAGATAGTATGGAAGACAACTCTTGCTCCTGTTGACAATGATCCCTTCGTAAATGGTTTGCTCCAAATCAAATGCTGTAAGACTCGAGTTATCCAATTGATGGTGTGAAGTTCAGGGCAAAGAAAAAAAATCAACTTTTGTCACTCAAACATAACATCATCTCGAGAAATGAGCAAGGTTTCAACCCCTTGATGAATATCATTGGGCAGTCCCTCTCGAATCGTATCCATATGAAAAACAAACTTGCAAACTGATGGCCGGTTGTGGTGATTATATAACTCAGTACTACAAAAGTCGAACCAAAGAACTTTAAATCTGCCCATAAAGGAAGATGCTGGTTTAAAGGCCATGCTAGAGTAGATTCATGAAATTTTGATCAACTTTCAATATGAAAAGTAGTACCTTGACCGAGTCTTGTCAGATTATAGCCTCTTCTTAGTGATTTATTAAAGTGAAAATGGATTGTACGTGGATGTTCTGAAAAACAAGCAAGTTGGGACAAGGATATCCACATGCGGGAGAGGTATTGATTTCGGGAATCCTTTGCACCATTCTCTGCATCGAATAATAAACTCTTCATCGCTAATGCCAAGCCATTAAAAACATTGACCATCTATCAATGGATGTCAAGAATGCAATCCATAATGCAGTTGAAGGAAGAAGTCTATTTAGGCAACCAAGGGATTCATTATCCAACCATCTGACACATGAGTATTGTCTAAAGAAGGTGTTAGTATGGTTTAAAGCTGCCCTTAGGAACGTGTATACACCTTGTTTAGTGTTTATACTGGACAACAGAGTTTTACAAGTCAGTTGACCCGACTTATTGATACTTAGCTTATAAATCTTAAATAAATACTTAATAGATATTTTAATATAAACTATAACTAAAAATCAAATAATATAAAAGGAAAAGAGCCTAGATGTTTTTTTAAGAAAATACTTTTAAACCAAAGTCAAAATTCAAACCTTCCCCCGATTTGGTTCCCGCGAAGTGTGAATTGAGAATCGGTTAAGTTCGTGATCGCGTGATTGAATAATTAAAATTTGATTTGGATTCTATTTCTACTAAAATAATACAAAAACAAATAAAGGCAAGCAATAATTAAAACAATTAAAAATTTAAACTAAAAACGTTAACGTGAATTTAAAAAAGCGATTGAGTTTAAGATTCCAAGAACACATATAAGCACAATTAAAGCAAACACACTAAGGAAATAGGCTATAAAAGGACTTATAAAAAGACAGCTAAAACTACTATGAGAGAGTGGCTTTTTTAAAGATAAATGGCTACTTGCAGCCCTAAATTAAGCTAAGAAAATGAAAGCAAAACTACAAAATAAGCTCAAACAGATTAAGCTTATACTACAAAGAACTTATGCTCTAATTTTCATCAGACTCTAAACTCACTTAACAAATCTAATGTTGTGATTAAAAAGTGAACTTATAACCTTTAGCAAATGAAACCGCGCAGCGCTTTGACCTCTTATTATACCAAAACCAACAATGAAAAATCAGGCTTAAACTATGCTCTATCCTAATGCATCAGATACCTAAATGGAAGCATACACAAGGACCGTCAAAACAACTATTTCATGCAAGAAATTTAGATATAAAGCGCGCGTTTGAACAAATTTTAAACCCACAGATTCAAACATTTGATAGACACAAAGTCAAAACTAAGATTTAAACTTTAAAACCTTTTGAAGACAGATCCAATTACCTTAAAAGAGATTAACAAAGTGAACTTTTGAGTCAAAATAGACTCAAGCAGCACTAACATGGGTTAGTGCTGCTTATCCCAAACACCTCTTTAAATTCTTGAAAACTCATTTTAAGCCAAAACATATCCAATTAAACCTTGATTTTTGAAAACGGATGATAAACTATGGATGTTAAGCACAAATAAGCAATAAGAACACAGAGATAAGCACTGGAAATAAGCAAATAAGAATAAGCAGTTTTAAGCTAAATATGACAGTTTCATATAAAGACATGAACAAAGAAAATTTAAATAATAAGCAAGCATCAATAAGCAATAGACAACATAAATAAGCATAAATAAGCAGTAAAAAGCAGAAAATAAGCAGTAGAATAAGCTAAATAGTAAATAAGCTAATAAGTGAAAAATGAAAACTTACAAAGTCCTTTGCTTAAACAAGGACATAAACTGCTCTTAGAGCTTATCAACAAGCTCTAGCTTGTTTGAAAACAAGCTAGTATGGTCATATAAGCCCTTCCAAGTTTGGCTTATCTTCCAAGTAAGCTAAGGTATTTTTAAGGGTGGATTTTGATGTGAAATTTGCTTAAACACTATAAGCTATATAAAAGTCTATATTGCTTTAGGAAAACAGATTAAACAAGGGCTTATTGAGCTTATCAAACCATGTTCAAACATAAGATTGCATAACATAAAACAGATTTTTAATAAAACTTAAACTTTCATTAAATCTTGAAACTGAGTATAAGGCTTTTTTAAAGAAAATACAATAAGCTAACTATTTTAAGCTGAAAAAAATACAATAAGATTAATTAAAAGCTACACTCTTTAGATAAGATCCCCTAATGTGTGAAAACACCCTCTATTTATAGCCGAATAGAGAAACTTCAAAGCCTTAAGGTGTGTTTCTTCTGTGAGTGCCTTCCAAGCCTTTAATCTTAGCCATTTAATCCTTTTTGTGCTTCTTTGCTCTCATCTCAGCCCTTGATTTGATTTGATGTCCCATCAACCAATCAAATATCATGGGATTGCCAAGGTGTTAATCCTTTATCAGCTTTTGAGGTGGGGTTAAGTGGGGTTTTAGTGGATTTTTTCGGGTTGCAGGGAAGAATGAGAGGGATGGATGAATAGTGTGGAATTGGCGGGAAATGGTTTGGGGTATTGATTGTAACGGGTGTTAGAGGGAAAGGGTAACGGGGTTAGGAGTAAAAGAGGATGTAGGGACTAACGGTGTAAAAGTCAGGGACTAACTGTGTTAGTCCCTAAGGACTAACGGTGTAATGTATTTAGTTATAGGCTAATGGGATTTTGTTGGGCTTGGTTATTTCATTTTGGGCTTAGACTTTTATAAATGATTTAGGATTATATCATGAGCTTTTAACTTAATCAATAAGCTTAATGGGCAGACTCGGCCCATTAACTTGGGTACGGGCTGGCCCAATAAGATGCTTATGTCTTCGGCTGTGGTTTTTCGCGCTCTTTCCATTCTCGTGCTCGGTTTTGTCCGTTTTACCTTTGTTTTTGTCCTTTAGTGAATATCCGTTACCTGCACATCCTAAATCACAAAACACACAAATATAATTCATTTTTGATATATTTTGGGCATTTTAGGCTCGTTTTACTAGGTCAAATGTATGTGTAATTAAGCACATACCAAAATCCCCCATACTAAACTATTGCCGTCTTCTCACGCAATGCTATAAGTAAACACTTTAGAAAACCAAGAATCTTAATTCCCCTCGACTAATTACCTCAAAAAGTAGCTAAGTGTTCATCAAAGGGAATTAAAGAATCATTAGCTTTGAAAAGCGTCGTTTTGACCATTTTTATATATTTACACTAATTACCACACATATTTTTTATATTTTTTCCTTTTTTCATTTTCTAACTAGAATGTCTAGACTTTCGTTATTTTCATAACCTTTAGGGTCATAAAACAAGAAGCACTTCAATCTTAAAATGCCCAAAAGGATAAATTCATCGTCCTTGATTTTTCACTTGTCTCAAACCAAGCTTAAAAATGAAATCACCGTTAAATATAAGTTAAGATGCTAACACTACTCATACTTGTAACTTGTGAAACTTTTCACTCCCAACAATTATTATATCTTAGGTGAATGTGCTTATTTCGAATTTCAACCATGGATCAACCTTCTTAAGAAAATTACAATATTTCTTCACGTTCCACCCATAATTCCTAACAGTGGGGTTTTAGTGGGTTTTGTCAGGTTGCAGGGAAGAATGAGAGGGATGGATGAATAGTGTGGAATTGGCGGGAAATGGTTTGGGGTATTGATTATAACGGGTGTTAGGGGTAAAGGGTAACGGGGTTAGGAGTAAAAGAGGATGTAGGGACTAACGGTGTAACAGTCGTTAGTCCCTGAGGACTAACGGTGTAATATATTTAGTTATAGGCTAGTGGGCTTTTGTTGGGCTTGGTTATTTCATTTTGGGCTTGGACTTTTATAAATGATTTAGGCTTATATCATGGGCTTTTAACTTAATCAATAAGCTTAATGGGCTGACTCGGCCCATTAACTTAGGTACGGGCTGGCCTAATAAGATGCTTATGTCTTCGGCTGCGATTTTTCGTGCTCTTTCCATTCTCGTGCTCGGTTTTATCCGTTTTGCCTTTGTTTTTGTCCTTTAGTGAATATCCGTTACCTACACATCCTAAATCATAAAACACACAAATACAATTCATTTTTCATATAGTTTGGGCATTTTAGGCTCGTTTTACTAGGTCAAAGGTATGTGTAATTAAGCACATACCAAAATCCCCCATACTAAACTATTGTCATCTCCTCGCGCAATGCTATAAGTAAACACTTTAGAAAATCAAGAATCTTAATTCCCCTCGACTAATTACCTCAAACAGTAGCTAAGTGTTCATCAAAGGGAATTAAAGAATCATTAGCTTTGAAAAGCGTCGTTTTGACCATTTTTATATATTTACACTAATTGCCACACATATTTTTTATATTTTTCCTTTTTTCATTTTCTAACTAGAATGTCTAGACTTTCGTTATTTTCATAACCTTTAGGGTCATAAAACAAGAAGCACTTCAATCTTAAAATGCCCAAAAGGATAAATTCATCGTCCTTGATTTTTCACTTGTACCAAACCAAGCTTAAAAATGAAATCATCGTTAAATTTAAGTTAAGATGCTAACACTACTCATACTTGTAACTTGTGAAACTTTTCACTCCCAACAATTATTATATCTTAGGTGAATGTGCTTATTTCGAATTTCAACCATGGATCAACCTTCTTAAGAAAATTACAATATTTCTATGCTTCACGTTCCACCCAAGAATTATGATTTTGAAGGCGAGATCATTCCATGTAGTAACTTTCTTTTTGGCACATCCCAGCCTAGACCGGCTTAGGTGACCAGGCTTTTGACACCCCACAAAGAATAGTATCGGAACTCACGGACTTTTGGTTTAAAAAACTCTTAGGATTCCCATAATCATGCTAAGGATTGAAGCTCGAGTAGACAAAGGAAAAAACCACGAGCACGAGAGTCTTCATAATACGGGGCAATCCTAGACATACAACACAAACCATGAAACACGAGAAAGGAAAAGGCGAACCTCCTCACGTCACACTTATTCATTACTACTATTATAATTATATTAGGATAAGCATGAGTTGCCACCCACGAAGCGCTTTTTTATTAATGAGTCACTAAGCTTGACTCGTCCTCGAATTTAGTGGTCCATGGGGAAAGTTTGGAGATCTGAAACAACCGTCGGTGGTATGTCTCCTCCAAAATAGTATTTAAGTCTATGATCGTTCACCTTAAAGTTTGGCCCGTCGGTTTGAGCTAACTCGACGATACCATAAGGGAAAACCTGAGCAACGATGAACGGTCGGGTCCAACGGGTTTTGAGCTTGCCCGAGAAGATCTTTAATCAAGAATTGAAGAGAAGAACTCGATCAACAACGTTAAAAACACCGTTTTTAATCTTGGAGTCATGAATCTTTTTCGTTTTCTCTTTGTAGATTAAAGAGTTCTCGTAGGCTTGATCACGAAGTTCATTTAATTCATTCATTTGAACTTTTCGGCGATCACCCGTGGTTTTAAGGTCAAAATTGCAATGTTTCAAGGCCCAATAGACCTTGTGTTCAAGTTCGATAGGAAGATGACAAGCCTTTCCGTACACTAACTTATATGGAGTGCACACGATGGGTGTTTTAAAAGCGGTATGGAAGGCCCATAAAGCATCGTCTAACTTATCGGACCATGAAGCACGATTTTCGCCTATGGTCCTTTCTAAGATACGTTTCAAACCACAATTTGAAATCTCCACTTGTCCACTCGTTTGTGGATGATACGCGGTAGAAAGACGGTGAGTAACTCCATACTTAAGCATGACCTTTGCAAATTGGTCATTGCAAAAGTGAGTACCACGATCACTAATTATAGCACAAGGAGTTCCAAATCAGGTGAAGAGAGATTTCAAAATTTTCACGACAACTCAGGCATCGTTAGTGGGGAGCGCTTTTGCTTCAACCCATTTGGACAAGTAGTCAACGGCCAGAAGAATTTACTTGTTCCCTCGAGAAGACGGGAACGGGCCCATAAAATCGATGCCCCACACGTCAAAGATCTCGCATATTGATTTGCATTTTGGGGCATTTCATCTTTTTGCGAGATTTTGCCTTGACGTTGACAAGTGTCACACCATGTGACCAAGTCATGGGCATCTCGGTAAATAGTCGGCCAATAAAATCCGGAATCAAAGACTTTTTAGCGGTGTAGTTGGCACCATGATGTCCCCCGATGGGTCCATTATGGCAAGCCGTGAGGATATCAACGGCTTCTTGGCCGTAAACACATCGTCTAATCATTTGATCCGCACAAATTCTAAACAAGTAGGGGTCATCCTAGAAATAATGCTTCACGTCTTTGAAGAATTTTTTCTTTTGTAGGGACAACATCCCTTTAATCACAAAATTCCCTGCATGGTAATTTGCAAAATAGGCAAACCATAGGGTACTATCATCACCATGAAAGGTAACCATACCAAGTGTCTCGAGAGGAAATGTTTCGGTAATTTTCTTGTTCTCGAGAACATCTTGGTGGGGATTTTTAAGTCTTGATAAGTGGTCGGCCGCGTGATTCTCCACTCCGTTTTATCACGAATAATGACATCAAATTCTTGGAGTAGGAGAATCCACCGGAGCAATCTCGGCTTAGAATCTTGCTTGGCAAGAATATATTTGAGAGCCAAGTGGTCCGCCTACACTATGGTCTTTGACAAGACTAAGTAAGGCCGGAATTTCTCGAAAGCATACACCACGACTAATAACTCTTTTTCCGTAGTGGTGTAATGTGCTTGAGCATCCGTCATGGTCTTACTTGCATAAGGTATAGGCTGAAAATGTTTGGTCTTACGTTGCCCCAAGACTGCACCTACCGCGTAATTACTAGCATTACACATAATTTCAAACGGTAGGTCCCAATCGGGGGCAACTAAAATCAGAGCTTCGGTTAACTTCTTCTTAAGTATATTAAAGGATTCAACACATTCTTTCG
>BQNB010152012.1:0-15828 GCA_026074375.1 Tanacetum coccineum | reverse complement strand
TTTTGGTTTTAGTGGTCAGAGGCTATAGCTGACTACCACCTTTTCAATACTAACTAACTCGGAGTAAGAAAGTCAACAGATAACGTGTTTAGTCTCCGTGAGAAATAAAATAGAAATCTTTCAAGAGATTCTGAGTGGCTAGGGAGGGTTGTGCATTGCATCACTGGGTCCATAATGTCAGTCAGCAATCATCATTGTGATTCTGACAGCAGATGTATTGATCCGATTTCTGCCTAGGTGTATGGATGACTTCTTTCTTTTCACCCTTTATCCGCACAAATCTTTTTCATTCTTCAACCTATTTAGTGCTTACCGAGACTTCATGACTAGTACCTTGTTGGGTTTGTTCCAGTACTAGCTCTATCTCAGTCGGTACTATTCCTTTATTCTCACTTTTACTACTTTTTATATCATACCTAAGGACTTCTACACTAACTAGTAGATTATCCCTGGGTAGATCCCTTCAGTTCTGGCTGGATCATAGGAACGAATACCTAACCTTACCAACCTTATAACTCCGATAAAAATAAATGCATGGTCGGTCTTTTGGTACTGTTCTCCTTGCTATAAAACCATTTGAAAACCTTAGTCAAGGTACTTGTGATATAAATATCAAAGCTTTTTGTACCTTGATTGTTTTGGCTTTTCAAAAATGCTCCCCCTCAATATGTGCATCGATATTCGAAAGTGTTTAGCACATGTAGGATAGAGTACACACATGAGTCCATAAAATCACATTTTTCTACGTTTTCATATTTTAATCACATTTTCTCCCCTTATCAAAAATTTTAAACCCTTTGATATTTTGGATATCAAATGATTCAAATATGCTAGAAAACTGGGAGAAAAATGTACCGATTATGCACAAGCCGATTAGGGAACACATTAATGCTCCCCTCAAACTATGAGGGTATATGTGAGTGTCAAGTATAATAATTTTGAAAGATTTTGAGTTTAACAAAAAACTCATGAAAAATCTATACATTGTCACTTAACACCTAATAATACACTATATAATAATATATTTACAAGATTATGTATGAGACAGGACCTGAAAGTGTTCAAACCAATAATGACAAAGTCATTCTGTCCATGTTAGCAATCTGTAGTCTGTCTCGATACTCTCTTTTTGGAAGTTGTCCTTGCTTCCCCCCGAACCAGCAATCCTTTCTTGAATAGATTCATAGATTTCTTGAAAGCCACATTAAAAAGACTTGATGTGTAAAGCCCAAATGTCTGAAGCACATAATTAATTTGAAACCGTAACAACAAAGTCAATTAAGTCCCTGATGATTGTATTTCTCCTTACAAGATAGTGATGATATAAATTGAAACACCAAGGTTAGCTAAGTCCCGGATGTCACAATTATTCCCTCTAAATAGCCGAAATGATAATACCTAAGTCAACTAAGTCTCGGATGTAAAAATTTCTTCCTGCATGATACTGACTATCTAAAGGTATCAGCATACCTATGTGTACCTCTATTATCAAATATTTCTACCTTTTTAATAATAAGCTTAGTGGTTGACCGTCGAGGAAACATTAATTGAATCAGAAACAATCTTCTCACGCTAGAATAAATCTTCTAATAACACTTTCCCCTTGGTATCTCAAATGATGCATACTAAAAATAACAAGATATATCTTCCCCCATGAGGAAGAAATAGTGCACCCGAAAGAAACAAGTTAAGATACTTATTTTCTCTGCGGTTATGACATTTGTCTTCTCGAAATGGCCTAAAATGAAAGAGGGTTGTGGTCTCTATCACATGTACTTGTTGTACGTTCTAGTGTATCTACTCCTTCCCCCTTGCTGGTTTCGATACCTCAGAATCAGCAAAACCTTGTACGCACTTATACTTGAGATCGTGTTCAAAGAATTACTACGCTTAAAACTATCTCGTGAGAATTAACATCAAGGCTTTTAAAACTATGTGATTATTTCCAAACATTCTTAAGTCTTTTAATACTATGAAGTGTTGGTAATATTAATCGAATGTAGTTTAAAGCCTGAATTCACTAAGCCTTAAATTGCAAATAAGTCCATAAAGTTTTAAACAAATGACATCTAAAGCCCTTGTAGTTAATATAAATTAACTCCCCTTTAAATTGTTATCCGCCATTATCAAAAACTTTATCCGTTTATTCCGTGACTTATTTTGAAAGACCGTTTTAAAAGATTATTTGATGACGCTTTCTCCGCCTTAAATAATGACCCGTTTTCTATTTAAAGAGATGTTTTCATTGTTTGAGTGGTCGAATTGTCTTTGAAAATCTTTTTGTGATTACTAAAAATACTGATTCATTGTGAAGACAACTTTTTACCAATAAAAATAAGATTTCTCTTATTTTGACAAATAAATGCACTGACACGTACACTTATTGTAAATAATCCAGGGTTATGTACAAAGTATTCATAACCCATGATGCATGGATGTGAAGTAATCCATGTCTGGGAAAAATTAATTACCCGTTGTTAGGAACAACTGTCTTTTGACGACATGCTTTCCTCAGTCTAAAAAGCAGGTTGCAGTCTGAAAGAACTGCAAGCCATGAAGACATGTTTTAAAAGTTTGAACTTCTGCTCGAACTTTATTTAAAGACCCGTGTCATTATTGAACGACATTTTTAGATCAATAAATATTATTGATTTTCAGAAGACATGTTTTAAAAAATATTTTTGGTATTTTCTATTTTCTGATTTTTATGGTTTTTTTGAAGGTTTTATATTTTTGTATTTTCTTTTTGGTTTTAAATATGTACATAGGGTACATGAAGAATTACCACCATTATTCTTCTTTTAAGTTAGCATATCTTAACCAGACCGTTTCCCACCGAATGGAATCGGATTGTCATTTGCATCAAAGTAGCACCAAATGGCATGTTCTTGTAGTTGACTTCTTGTCGAAACCGGTCGAGAAGGATCGCCAATAACATTCTTCAATGGGTGTTTCTTTATCAACTTAGTGAGAGTATCAAACGATTGGTTAAGATGATGCAAATCTGATGGAATGACCCCTTGTAAAGTTGTTTCTTCAGAACTAGGTTCTGGAATTAGAATACCAAAGTAAGTATCATTATCCATGTGTGCAACCTCAATATCATAAAAGTCATCTTCAACACCTTGTGGAATAACTGAGGATTGTTGTTTTGAAGTGGTTTGTGAGGTACTTGTCGACGGTGCATCTTGATCAACGGTTGTTGAGGAAGGTGAACTAGTTGAAGCAGCAGGAATTGGAGTAGGAACTTCAGGAACTGGATAATCAACATTTGGTAGAGGTTTGAAGTACTCATCAAACATAGGTTGAAAAAATGAATCCTAGTCATTCTTTGTTGGTGGGACACCGGGTGTTGGAGATGGAATATTTTGCACGAGTCCTGAATTGATTGTTCCAGGAATCATTAGTTAAGGCCCGGGTCCTGAACTGAATTGTTCAAAAGGAATTGATAATATGACCATTTTAGGATGGGAGCACATTTACATTGAAAAGATCCTATCTAAATTAAACCATATTGATCTCATTTTATTCACTTTTCTCCCCCTCAAAAATTGCATATGGTGTTGCCATTTTTGATGAACAAGTGAATTAATAATACAAGATAATGTACGTTGATCCACTTGTTGAATGAACGAGCATGAGAACTTATAGAAGTTGTTGATAAGACTGCTCGCAAATAAGAAGATTTATCTTCTTTTAAAGATAAAGCGCACTGAAGCGTACACCTTTCTTTTCTTTGAGGAGCGGGGCCTGAAGTGTTGTCAGCAGACGCCATCGAATATGTACATCATATTTGAATTCATTGAACCTATGGTTTTTGAGATATCAGTCCTTTTAGTAACCAAACTCTAAGTCTTTCCTTTTTAGGATTGAAAGATGTACCTGCACTTAGGTTAAGAGTACTTGCACTGACATTAAGAGTTTGATCGCATTCATATGGGTTAGTGATATCTTCATTTGAACCATTTGGGGGTTCACTATCAACCTTTGTTGTGCAATCGGTGAACATTTTTTTGTTAGGCTATCCTACGAAGGACTAGCAGGTCTGTGAAAATCGCTACCCCCCCCACCCACCCCCCCTCCATGATGTCAGTTGTGGTTTGCCAGCTAGAGACAAGATCTAGGAGTGTTTGGTTTCTTATGCACAGCAGAAGACTTATTGGGAGAAATCCTATATTCCTATAGCAATCTGCCTACCAGGTTTTTGAGTATGACTCTTTGGTTCTACGGGTTTGTTGTTGTTTCTAGTCTTAGGGGATTGAACCTTAGCACGAGAATTCACCTCTTTTAGGAACTTTGTTATACAATCATCATGATTTGCATTAAAGACACATTTCTGACAAGTCGAACAAACAAAGTGTTTGGAGTCTGAAAAGGAACTAGAATTCCTAGAGTGATCTACTAGTAGCACACTATTTGACGTTACACCACTACTCTTAGATACAGGCAAACTCCTAGATGCTTGATTGTTGCTCCTAGGTTTTTGTTTGCTACCATTAGTAGTGATTTGTAGACTAGTAGTATGCATCACACTAGATTTTGAATTCCTATTTCTTTCTTGTGTCTTTTTCCTAGCTTCCTTTAGATAGTGATTATGAGCCATATCATTTAAACCATACGATTCTTCTTGACTATTCCTAGATGAGCCAGGTGCAATCACGTGATGAGGTTTTGCAAGCACATATTCTTGAACTTTAGGCAAATAATAAGGAGTGACTGGTTTTGACAAAACATTATTCACATCAACTTGGGAGGCAAACCATGGTTTTGAAAAATTAAGTCGTTTAAATTTAAACGCATTCGGTTGTCTAACAACTTATTGGTTTCTGGGTGGTTGTAAAATCGGTTTCTCCAAGATTGATCGTTTTGCAAACTTAGTATCCACATTGTTTCCTTTTAACTTGCTTAATTCGTTTTTCAATGCTGCAATTGTAAACCCCTTTTCCTGAAGTTGAGCTTTGAATTCATCATTTTTGGCAATCAAAGAACTTGTTTGTTCTATAGTCTTAGTTCTCGTTACTTTGATAGAATCATACAAGTCTTTGTAATGCTTTTTCAAAGTCTCATTTTCCTTAAGTAATTTAGCAACTTTATGTTCCAATTCAATGTTAATTGTTTTAATTACATCAATGTCATGTTTAACTTTGGCTTCATTACTTTTCTCATGCACATTTTTAATTTGTTTCTTCAAGTTGTTGATCGTGGAGTTTTTGGCTTGTAGCTGAGCTTTCAATTTGTTTATCTCAAAAAATTCACGAAATTCAAGAGAATCCAGATTCTTACATGGTTTGTTACTTTGAAAACTTTCTTCCTTTTGTTGTATTGAAATTTCAAGTGAAATACAATGTTTTTCAAGTTGTAAACATATGTTTGAAAGTTCATTATAAACTTCTTTTTCAACCATATCTTTCATTTTGAAAAACTCAGCATTAAGCAAAGGACTTTTTACTTGATATTGTTCAGCATCCTGGTCAATCTCTCCTACCCTATGACTTATATTTGTTGAATCAGGAGTGGTATTGCTATCAACCTTTTTCAACAAATATGTGTCATAAATGGGTTCAGATTGCTCAGTATGTTGTTGTTCATTAGCAAGGACATTATGTTGAGCAGTCAATTGTACCTCAGCAAATGGCACTTGGTCATTTGCTGGTCTGATATCTGCATCCACAGCATGTGTGATATAATTCCCTGAACTGCTGCTTGTATCCTGCTTTCCAGATTCTATCCCACTGCTTTCATTTACTGATTTGTTGAATGCATGCTCTGAATTACTATTTTCTAACTCTATCGCACTGCATTCTGTAACCACTAAACTAGCATCCAATGCTTTACTCGAATCAACCTTTCCCTCTTTTGACTGCATTTGTCTTTCATTCATCCTGCTGTCATACTGTCGTTTATGACGTGTTCTTTCAGCAACAGACTTCTTAACATTACACATGTATTGGAGTAGTGTTTCTCTAAACTGTTTAACTTTGATTCCAATGTATTCAAAAAAATATTTTTTTTCATTTGACTGTCATAATCCTAAGTGAATTATGAATTGATGAACATCTGTAATTGTTTATTGATCACCCAAAAGGCAGCCATGGATCTATCTTCTTGGAATTCTTCTTTGTCAAGTTGCTTTTCTAGTTGATCCAAGTTTAGTAACATTGTGCTTGTGAAAGTCTGAACATCTTGATCAAAGAGTGACGCAAATGCCCGTTCGTATCCTCCCTCGGATCCAGGTCTTTTTAAGTCGTTGATTAAAAGAACCTTGAGATGTGAATGAAGTAGTTGAAAAGATTTCATGCAACTTTCCTTTGCTTTGTGTTGCATTTGTTGCAACTGACGCAACTCTCTCTTGTGAATTAGAATTCAAAGATTCCATTGAAATTCGATGTGTGAAATGAAATTTAGGATCTTAAGTAGATTAAGTGATTGTTGTTGTGGTTATGAGAAAGAAATTATACTTCACGAGATTTTACAAATCTATGATTTAAACCGAGAAAAGAATAAACTTTTACGGGATTTTAAAAAATCAAGAAGAAACCGTGAAATGATAATTGTTATGGGTTGTTTGTGAGCTTGAAATGAAAAAAAAACTTGAATTAAGTACCAACGGTAAAAACGATTAAAACTAAATAGCTAAAGTTGAACAAATTGCAAAACTAAGGTTAAAATTAAAAATTTTAAATTAAAAGTCTAAAAGTAAAAATGATTAAAATTAAAAGGTTGAAATTAAAATAGATTTAAAATCTAATATTATTTATTATCTAAGGGTAAAAAGTTAAATTTTTATTATTATTTTTATTTTATTTATTTATTTATTTTTTATTTATTTTTTTATTTAAAAAAAAGAGTAAAAATGTTAAAGCAAGTAGTAAGGACTAACGGTGTAACTCAGATTCAACAATGAGGGTTAATAAGCAAACCAAGGACGAACGGTGAAATTGACTTGAAGTCCAGGGACTGCATGTGTAATTTTTGAATTTAGTCTAATAAAACAAACGTTTTCCCTCCATATGAGTTATCTTCTTCGTTTAAATGGGTTTAAATAGAAACGAATGTTAATCTAATCTCGCGGAGTCATGTGTTTATGATCGACTATAACGAAAAATACTACGATGATCTACGAAGGATCGCGATCGTAATGATATAAGTTAGAAGACCCGCGAACAACCGAAGTCGAAACCCGAAAAACCCGAAACAACTCGAAATGAACACGTTTAATCACCAAACCGCTGTCCAATTTTAATTTGGGCAGAGTAACGTTTATATTTGGCTAGAATAATAAAGTCTTCACTTGTACCTGTATCAAACCTCTACCATAACTCGCTACTCATCAAGTCGCTACACCCTTCTCAACTCGCTGCCTAGTTAGAATAGTGAACCGCTATGACAGAGTCACTATCAACAAGTACAAGACGTCACTATCTCACGTTTTGTTCTTTTTCTAACAGACGACAAACAAACAAAGAATATGTACTAATTTCTTCAACCCGCTATCAAGAACAATAAGAAAATAAACCCAGAAAATAAGCACTCCAAATAAGCCCTTTTTACCATAAAAACCACGAAAATAAGCAACAAATAAGCTGGTAATATATGCCGTATAACCAATTAAAAAGCCACGTCCAATAAGTGCTAAGTACAATTCTAAATAGGCTATTCTACAAAAAAAAACCACACACTAACAAGCCTCAAATAAGCTTCAAAAAGCCGTTAAGACCACAAATAAGCTACTCTTAATATTAAGCAAGAAAGCTTGAAGCTTTTAAGCACGAAAATACATAACACAGAGTCCAACCAAAAAGCTACAAAAGACGTGAAACCTCAAAAAGTAAGCCACGAAGAATAACAAAATAAGCTTTTATAAGCTCGATGAATAAGCTGTTGCAAGTCACAATACGCCACGCATAAGAGTTTAACAAAAAGCTACAAACTCATGAAAGAAGGAAAAAAATAGACACGTTAAGATTGATTTCAAAAAGAAAGGTGGTGTCATTTTTCTTTGTCAAACTAAAACGCACCCTCTTAAAACCACCTTTAAGTTGTTTTTGAAATAAAGTAAGCTTGAAAAACTATTATACCTTAAACTACAGTTGTAGACAAACAAAAAAATCTTTTAATGGGCTATAAGTCTTTTGGACCAAGACAAAATGAAGAGTTTTTGGATCGTAAAAAATAAACCAAGCCTAAAAGCTATAGAATAAGTCAAAATAAGATAAGCAATAATAAGCTTCGAATAAGCTTAAAAACGAACCACAAATGAATTACTCAACCCACAACTATGTCTCTTGATACCAATTGTAGGTTCCTATATTTCACACAAACATGAACTAGAGAGATAAAGCTAGAGAGAGAGATGGATGTGATAAACACACTTAATTATGTGTGTAAAATGCTTCAACCAACACCCTCTCCATTTGTTGAGAGGGCTTTTATACAAAGTGTAAACCGGGCTTTCCATGGGCTTGCCATGGGCTTTCTATGCTTTGGCCTGGTTAGCTTACTAAATAATACATAAAATTGTATAACTATTACAAAGGCTCATGAGATCGATAATGATCGTCACTTCACTAAATATTGAATTCCTAACAAAAGATTAATTTATGAAGATTTTATGAGTCTTACAAAATGGGTTGTCAAATCTGCCAATTTTGTTAACTTTCTGCACACTAATCTTGCATAATTTTTATAAAAATATTATATGCCTTTATAGGTTTTTGACAAAATTACAAAGTTGTAGAGGACTCATTGAAGTTAATTTGTAAAAACAAATGCAGCCATACCTCTTAAAAATGAGCGAGTTATGACCATTTTAGTGAAGGACTATTTTTTCATCAGCCCACTGTCTTCATTTTAGATCAACTTGCATGCATTTTTATATTGCTTTTGATTAAAAATGACCATACCAAGTGTATGTACTCTTTTTAACATCCTTTAAGAGCTGTAAAACATCTTTAGATCAACGATGTCTTGTTATTTAATTTGACAAAAAGTTTATGCAAGATTTAAATGCAAGAACATAAGGATTAGCTCTCTTGGTGCAAGAACAACACAAGTTGTCATGCACCAAGGTTTGCACCTTGATTAATGGATGATGTGAGTGATGATTAGGTGATGAGATGATTTAGTATCTTGGTAGAACCTTTATATGCCCACTTGATTCAAGATTTTAACCCAAACTAATTAGTTAACCCTTACACATTGTTGTTCTTGATTCAAACCCTTCAAAACCTTGATTGTTCTTGATTGTTCTTGATTGTTTTGTGATTGTTATTGTTTGTAACTGTTAGCCTTAAAATATGTCGGCTAATACGGAATTACATTAGTTTATGTTAGCCGGACACGCAGGGACTAGAAATGTCAAGTGTAGTAAGTAGATCATGTTCAGGGCTATATATATCCCCTCCATACTTCCATGGAGGGGTGAGGATTCATAATTTTGTAATAAGGTGTGTGTGTTTCTCTCTCTATAACACACATATCTTCCCTTTTCTCTCACTAATAATATGGCTTTCTATTTGTTTAATCCTCCCCGACTTCTGGATCATTCTTGTTAGCTAGTGATTTCTTATGTATAACAATTGGTACCAGAGCTAACCGGGGGTGTATTGTATTCGAGTGTGTTGTGTTAGTGATTTCGTTTTTTTTATGAGCTCATTGGTTTGGCGTTAAAAGCTTATTTTTTTTCTTTTCTTTCTCTTCACTTTCTTTCTTTCTTTCTTTATTAGGTCTATTTATGGTTTAGTTTCGATCTAGAGAGAATCGAATTAGTGAGGATCGAACTAGTGAGGATCGAACTAGTGAGGATCGAACTAGAGTGAACCGATCGAGTGGTCTCCTGCTTGGACCGAACGAGATTACTTCTTTGAAGACTGAACTAGCAAGAGGACCGAACTAGCAAGAGGACCGAACTAGTTTTCTTTGAGGACCGATCGAGTGTTTTTCTTTGAGGATCGATCGAGTGATTTTCCTTGGGGACCGAACGAGTGGTTTTTTTGTTTGGACCGAACGAGTGAACTTCTATCAAGGATCGAAAGACCATAAATCTTTGTCAACCGAACCAGTGGACCGAACTAGTTGCTTTGTTCAACCGATCGAGTCAATCGAACCAGTGGACCGAACTAGTTGCTTTGTTGGACCGATCGAGTCAATTGAACGAGAGGATCGAACGAGTTTAATTCGTTGGGGACCGAACGAGCTTAATTCTTTGGGGACCGAACGAGTTTAATTCTTTGGGGACCGATCGAGACAACCGAAAGAAAACCAGATCCACATTTTTAGGAATAGTACGACTGTGACAGGTAGCGAGTGGCCAATCAGAACGTTGAAGGAAGGTTACTAGCGAGTTGGTGTTATAGGTACAATGAAGACACAAATCTCTAAGGCAAAGTACAAACGAACATTCCCCAAATTTCTCTAAGCAGCGAGTTGCATGGCTGCGAGTTTCTTTGCACGGAATGTTACTAACCATCACCCAAAACCTTGTCATCTCGGTTCCTTACGAGTTGGGACCCGGTCAACTCACTGAGTTGTGTCTAAGGTCAACAAACTGAAATGAAGAAAGAAGAGACTGACTCAATTGACTCAAACCAACAATTAACTAAACAACAATAATCAAAAGCAACTCAGACTTCATTAACAATTACACCATCTTCAGCCACAACAGTAACAAATCTAACGATCTAAAACCTAAACCCCATGTCACCATTTAACATAGCCATAATCAATCCAATAGGTCTAAAAACTATTTTCCCTCTTCACAATCATATAACCACAAATCATACCCATCCTCCAATATCCATCAACACAACTACATCTTTCCACAAGACTAGACACTCAAAATATTAAAATGATCTCAGATTTGGTTTTGTGTGGTACAAATGAGTATTTAGATCATATTAAGATCATTCACCTGAAATACACACTTCATCACAGATCTGTGAAGGGTATAAATCCTTCTTTAATATTCGAATGTAAAGAAAGATCTATAACAATTATGTTATATTCCATCCTTTATTCGATTTCTGAAATGCATGAACAAAAACAAACCTACCCAACACCACATATAATGATCTTCAAGCCATTGTTCATCTGGTCTGGTACACGGTTAACTTAAGCAGAAAGTATAAAGGGTCTTTTGGTTGAGATTCATTTTTAAAGGAGTCTTGTTTGTGGCGTTCAAATAGCTATGATATATGAATCGATTGGATTGTGCGATAGGTAGTGAACGTTATCCATTGGAAATGATAAGATTGGTGCAACGTTTCATCTTATGAAATAAGGATGTGTTTGATTTGATAAGAGAAGACTTGTGGATCTGTATGTGGAGTGATAAGGGTTGATGCATGTGGATTTTGGAGAAAGAAGATAATGTGAATGCGTGATGTGTTTAGGTTAGTAATGACCTAATTTTTAGGTATGGAGTAATATAACCGGTTATAACAATATCATGGGCTGCGATTTTATTTAATATGCATTTGGGCTGGCATCTCATTTAATAAACAAGATGGGCTGCGTGTGATGACAATTTGGATTGTGTACTATTGATTGTCTTGGGCCTAATGATATGTGAATTTTGAAGATATGTGTAAAGACTTTGAGCTGAAATTCGTTGATGATGGGCTGGTGATACACTGTTTAGGCCGAAGTTGATGTTAAGTGGGCTGTTAATTATGGTATGGTGTTATGTGAGTAAGCCGAATTTTAAAACAATATCATATCAGGTGATGTCTAAGAAACCGGGTATAAGGCCATTTTGAGCTAAATTTTCTTTGTTTATGTATTATGAACTAAAATTCAATTAATGGTTTTAACCGGGATTTAAAATGACAATGTGACAAGTTTTAGTGACGAGACCTAGATCATTTTTATAAAGAATCATTAAAACTTAAAGTTTAAAGGCTAGATTCGACATTAATTTTTCAAAGTGTCTACGGAGTCGATTGGGTATCACTTATTTGAGATTGAAGTTGAGTGGTTAGATGCATGACTTTCAATGATAACTTGTTCGTGCTTAAGATTTAAGTTGAAGACTTGGTTTAGCAAGTTTCCAGAAGTTGGGGTGGATGGTTGAAGACCTGGATAACTATCACTTAAAGGAGTTACGTTGTAGTACTCAGTGTCACACGCAGAAGACTATGTGGATAGTTTCAAGAGGTGTTGTACTCCTTATGCCTCTTAGTTGAGTGTATAGAGTACTTAGAGATTTGCTTGGAGCACAAATTCTCTACACCGTTCTTCCTACAATAGTGCAAGCTTAAGTCACAAGAACGGAGAATTCTATTCAATTTCAAGTTTGGTATATCGGGTTTACTCCATCAGTGGTCACTTCAAATAGCCTGTAAAGGGGTTGGTTGAGATAGTCAGAGAGAGTTTATGAGTAGAGATTTAATTAGCAGTTGATTCTCACAGGATACATTAGAGCTAATTTCATTCTTCTAAAAAAATTCAAGTATATGTGCTTAAAATGTGTTGCTGATTCTGAGGTATCAAAACCAGCAAGGGGGAAGGAGACATACATATGAATGCACAACGAGTACACGTGATGAACTTCATGTCTTTTTCTTATTTAAGGTCATTCCGGGAAGACTAATGTCATAACCGAAGAGAAAATACAACTACATGGGGGAAGAGATGTAAGAAACAATTTCTGATAATAAAAGAGGTACACAATAGTATGATGATTCCTCTGGTTAGTCAGTATCCTACAGGAAGAAATGTGTTCATCCGAGACTTAGTTGACTTTGGTGTTATCATTTCGGCTATGGGATTAAGTGGATTTCCGAGTTTAATACGTTTTTACTGTTACCGAGTTTGATAGTAGTCTTTGTCCGAGTTTTAGTTCTGTCCGAGAAGTATACCGAGTTTCAGACTACTTGTTATCCGAGAACAGTGTTGTCCGAATTTGACAACTGTTACCGAGTTTGGGATTTTTCTCACAAATATCACTCATTTTCGTCTACAAAGATCCAATCTTTGAATCATACGTAATGTCGACATCCAAAACATATCAACAATCTCTCGCTGATGCCGGTTCTGAGACTAGGCCTCCCATGCTTGAAAGGGGTAGTTATATACCATGGGCAAGTAGATTTAGACGATATATAAATCGAAAGAGAGAAAACCGAAAGTGGCTTAACAAAGCACTTGATGAAGGTCCTTATCAGTTTCAAATGTTTGTTCCTACTGGTTCGACATTACCGACACTGCAGACTGCAGAGGATTTACAAGGTGATGAATTATTGCACTATGATGCTGAAATTGAGCTCATGAATCTGATTCTACTTTCTATTCCAAATGAAATTTACAACTCTGTGGATGCTTGCACTACGGCCAAGGAAATGTGGAAAAGAGTTGAACGTCTGATGAGGGGCACTATACAAAACCAAGTTGACAGAGAAACTCGTTTTACGAACGAATTTGATCAGTTTGTTGCTGAACCAGGGGAAGCACTTGTTTCTGTCTACAACCGCTTTGCTCAGTTAATGAATGATTTGGAACGAAATAAAATGATTTTTCCAATTGTCACAGTTAACACAAAGTTCCTGAATAGCTTGCAACCGGAATGGTTGAAATATGTCACCCAAGTTCGTCTTGCTAAACGTTTGACAGTGGATTCGTTTGATGATCTCTTTGATTACCTTCAGCAATTCGAGAAACTGGTTAATGCATCACGGGCAAAGAAGTTAGAAAAGTCTCATGATCCTTTGGCTCTAGTAGCACACACGGGTTCATCTTCCAGAAATACCTCATCTTATTATGTAACGCATCCTACGTCTGTGGTTGATTATGACGATGAGTACCAGCAGGATGATGTTCAAACCAATTCTGAAGATCCTCTAGCCTCTGCAATGTTGTTACTTGCTCGAGCCATTACTCAAAATTTCTCTAATCTAATAAATAATCGTCTTTGTACTTCATCCAACACTAAAGACCAAGCAATCATTCAAGGAGATAGGGTGAATATTCAAAGCAGGAACTCTGGTAATACTGGAAGAAATACTAGACGAGCTTATGTTCAAGAGGATGTTTTTGAGGGATCTAATGCTCAAAATGAGACCGGAAATGTTCAAAAGACTCTTCGAACTTCGTCTTCATGAAATACTTCAACTGTTCAATGCTACAACTGTAGTTGGAAAGGACATTATGCTAGGAATTGTCCAAAGCCAAGAGTTCGGGATTCGAAATACTTCATGGAACAAATGTTGCTGGCAAAACAGGATGAAGTTGGAGTACTTCTTACCAACGAACATAATGATTTTCTCTTTGATGATGCTTCAAGGATGGAAGAAATTGAAGAACTCAGTGCAAACATATGCTTAATGGCCAGAATTCAACAAGCCAATAATACTTCTGATGTTGGGCCAAGCTATGATTCTCCATTTATAAGTGAGGTACAATCTTCATCCATCAATGAGAATAAAGAACAAATGTATCCAACTCATACTAAAATTATTAACAGTACCATTGGTGATGATCAAATTGATAGCAATATTATACTTGACGAACCTAATGGAAATGTTAATAATGGCAGTGTTGAAAAAGATACACATGTTCCTGACCTATATGCGTTAGAGCAACTAGCTAGAAATGCATATAAGAAAGCTGAGAAACAACAATTATTTGCTAAAAAAGTCCAACAACAAAACACGACTTTGACTAGTCAGCTTGAGTTGTATAAGGAAAGGGTTCAGGTTTTGGAAAACATCAACGGGGATAACAATTATCTCAACGAATTTCTTAAGGCTGATAAAAAAGCAAAACATTTTAATCAACAAGCTCAGTCTCAATTTGTTCGTGATCGAGATATCATTCGAGATCTAGAAAAAAAACGAGATAAATTAGATTTAGCTGTCAGTGATTACAAACGGAAAAACGAGGAACTTCAAAAGACTCATTTAATTTTAAAAAGACAAGTGAGTGAAAATAAGGATCGTTATCATGACACTATTCTAGATCTCGAGGCCAAACTTAAAAAGAATGTTGATCTAATATTGAAACTTGGCAATTCCTTACAAGGAATGTTTATGCTTGGACCAAAGCCATTGTCTGTGTATGATTCACAATTAAAACATGGTTTGGGGTACCCGAATCCTTATACACTCAAGCAAGCAATTTCTCAATGTCCAAAGTTATATCTTGCCTCTAGTTTGAGTAATTCAGAAATTCCTTTGAATGTTAGAGATACTGAGGACACTCTTGATGATGCTTCCAAAAGCCAACAAAAAATGAAAGAAAAAATGAATGATCCAATTGTTGTTGCAAACAAACAGAATTGTTGGACAATTGATTACAAACAAATAAATGCTCTTTATAAAGACTTTGTTCCTCAAAAAGAACTTTCTGCTGAGCAAAAATATTTTCCATCTTCTTTTATTCCTTCTGACAAGACTCCAAATGCAACTTCTTCTATCCAGGCATCAATGCCCAGTAAGTCACCTTTGATCATACAATTGGATAAAATAAAATAAAAATTCAAAAGTTGTCTGAGTTAATTCAAAAAATTATAAAAGAGCAAGCATTTTTTACACATCTCCTGAAGAAATACAACTAAATGATTTTTGTCAAGATCAAGTCAAACCGATTGTTAATGAGTTGCAGTTCTATTTTGAATTCTTTAGGAAACTATTTCAAAGGGATATAAAAGAAATGAAAGATGTTTTTGAGTCTACAGAAAGTGAAATTTGTGAAATACAAAAGCAAAATGATTTTTTAAAAGATCAACTTTTTGAAGCATCCCTCAAGCGCGAAGTAGAAATAAGTGTGTTGTTAAATCATGAATGCGAAGATAATTCCCTACATGCTGAAATTGAACAAGTTAAAAAGAATTCC
>BQNB010152011.1:2032-15828 GCA_026074375.1 Tanacetum coccineum | reverse complement strand
AATTTATTCGGTAAAAAATTAGCCCCGCCGCAACGCGCGGGTTCTTTTGCTTGTTTTACACATAATTTTACACCGTTACATATATCTCAATTCTCACACCATGTTTTTCCAAAACATTGAAGCACACCGAACACAACCATGTTTTTTCAAAACATTGAAGCACACCAAACACAACTATGAAACCAAGAACATAAACTAAATAATATTCAACATGAACTAAAAACATATCCAAAACATTCTCTATCTCACATGTATAATGCATTCAGTGCATGTCACTTTTTTCTTTAACTACTAACATTTTCACTAATTACACTTAATAAGTGTACAAATAATAGCACGTTTCATGGTTCGAGAAAATATAAAGATAAGCAATAATGTGTCCTAATACCCATGTAATACTTACTATACTAAAAACAAGATTCTAAATGTCTATCCCTCTTTTTCTTCCGAATGAACACCATCAAAGTTTTTGGGTGAGAGTCACATACTATTTTTGTACAATCGATATCTCGACCAACAACGTATATCCACGCATTTAAGAGTCACGTTTGTTATTGTTAAATATAAAAAAGCCTACTAATCTTCACGAATGAATATATAAATCATGTGAATATTGGAACCCAAAAATGAATTGCCTTCGGAAATAGTATATTTTGTTTTATACGTGTTATTAAAATGAAAAATGAGAAATTAGTTTCAAAAGAGAAATCGTCATGTTGGTTTGTTGATGAGTAGGGTTGAATATAATAAGACTGATGTAACAAACGTTAATTTTAATGACATGTCATAGCTAGACAATAATCTATGTCGTTAAATAGTAACCCTTTAAATACAATAATATATTACATCCGCCAAGGTAAGAATTAAACTCTTCAAAAGGATCTAGCCTTTATATTCGAATGGCAAGGTATAACTTTACTAAAGGGGTCCTATTTCGAAAGAAAATTAAACCCAATTCGGCATTCTAACTATCTTCTACATGGTTAAACTTCACGTTTAGGAAAACTACTTTTTTTTTGGAACGGCGAGTTAATACAGTTACTAAGTTAGTTATTCGATTCCACAGTACTTACCCAGAAGGTAGTCTCTGCCAGCCTTGAATAATAATTAGTTATTTGATTCCACAGAAGTTAGTCCCTGCCAGCCTTGAATAATAATTAGTGATTCGATTCCACAGTACATACCCAGAAGGTAGTCCCTGTCAGCCTTGAATCGACGCATCTATGGGGCAGATTCCCACCTTGAAGAAAAACCCTCACAGAGAGACTCGAACTTGAGACCCCTCGCATATGGTAACAACCTCCCCAAGGAAATCCTTGGCGGTTGGTTAGGAAAACTACTTTTTAATTGGTGTAGTTGTGTTTTTAGTTTAGTATACACTAGCAAACATAATTATGTGGCGTTGACGGTTGACACTATTATGATTGTTCTCGTGCGGTGTGTTCGTTGGTGGTTGTGAGGACGGAGAAAGGACACAAAGGGTAAAGCTAGTCGGGTGGGAGTCCACTTAAGAGCAAAAGGTGTAGTGATATAAAAATACCTCTTCATTTGGGCCTCATCGCTGTCACCTCAGCGCCACCTCATTTCAACACAACATACAAAAATACTCCTTTACTCATGACATTTCTCTCTCCTCTTCATTTGGGCCCCACCCACTCACAATTTTATTTTCTTTTTCATTTTTCACACAAATTAAAATTCATGATAAATAGGCAAAGAAAACCAAAAACCGCTTTAAGAAGAGTGGATCTAAACCTCCGAATGAGACAAAGTTTTTCATCTTCATTTAGAAAGTCGATTCACCATTTTGTCGATAACCTCATCCCATGATTAATATCCGAGACATACACCCCCTAACTTTCGATCCAAGAAAAGGAAACGGAGTAGTAAGAATGCCACAACCAATAGTCTGTAACTCTTCGACCTTCTCTATCGAACCGCTAACCCCATGAGTTAACTTTTACTAAGATTAATACTAAGACCCAAGCCCGATCAAAACACTTTTAACATATACTTTAAAGTATCAATATTACCGCTTACTCCATTGACCCATGAATTTAGCATCAGTCCGCATAAAAAATATGAATAAAGTCCATAGAAAGAGTTAATCTTGATACCATTAAACATACCCCCATCTCCACTCTTTTAAAAAAGGACAAATGCAGACCTCCCTAACCAATATAAAATAAGAAATGAGATAACGGATCAACCATGTTTAAAGCCTGATAAAATTGAAATTCATCCGTCGTAACTTGTCCTTTTACTAAAACCTTTTTTGGTGGGAACCGAGAAGATCGACAGGCATTCTGTATCAACCACAACCTATTTAGCACCAAAGCCAACAACGATTTAAAACGCTCCTAAGAATCCCAACGAACGGAATTCAGTAACCTTTCAAAATCAATCTTGAAAGATAAACCGTTTTTTTTTTTTTTCGCTTTACACCATTGAAGAACCTCGTTGAGAATGAGCGGACCGTCTAGAATTTGTCTATCCGCCACAAAAGCCGATTGAACCTCACTAACTAAGTCACCCAACACACCAACAAGCCGATTAGCCAAAATTTTCGCAATAATTTTTATATAACCTCCCTATAAGACTGAATATTGGACGAAAGTCCTATAACAATTTAGCATCCGGAAATCTTAGGGATCAAAGCAATAAAACGACGCATTACAACCTTTAGGAAAATTAACCGGAAGGTAAAAAAATGTTGAACCGCCGCCACTACTCTTTTCCAATTAAAAACCAATAACCTTCTAATGAAACCAAAAGTACTCATCCGTCCCGGAGATTTTATCAATCCCACAAATCCCACACGGACGCACCGCTTAATCTCTTGGTACGAAATATCACGCTTCCAATTCATTTTTTTTCCAGCTCACTAAACGTAACGAGGAAAATCAATATAGAATCACTGGACGAAGACGACGAGGCTCAGAACCGAGTACTAAAATGCACCAAGAACACCTTTTTAAACCATAGTCCAGATATCGATCCACATACCATCTTTTCAAGGACACCCTCCACGTATACCAAGTAGAATTACGGTATACGTTATTATAAAATCCCATGATAAAACTTTGTATACTCGTCTCCTTCTAACGCCCATTTTATCTAGGCCTTTTGCGCCCCTCCAAATTATCCACTTTCATCCGCATCTAGGATGTCCTTTAATGATCTCCATTCTTTATATAGAATATCATCCGTAGCACTTGCCTTGGTCAATAACAATTTCCAAGTCATGGAGATCTTTTTTAAAAGCCCTTTTTTACCACTTATTATAATTCTCTTCCCCTATACACTCACTGAATACACTTTTTGAGAAAATTTCA
Organism: Tanacetum coccineum; assembly: GCA_026074375.1. NCBI lineage: Eukaryota > Viridiplantae > Streptophyta > Magnoliopsida > Asterales > Asteraceae > Tanacetum > Tanacetum coccineum. The sequence goes on along the minus strand of BQNB010152011.1, from coordinate 12,493 downwards.
TTTTATACAGCAAGTACAACATAGGATTTACCTCACGATTGGACATTCACACCAGCTTTCGAAACATACTCTCCAAATCCGTCGATCCTCGAACCCAATAATGATACATCCTAAAAGGATAGGGCCATAATCATGGAAGTAACAAACGCAACATAATATGGTTCTTATGATCCGATAGGACCTACCAACGTTAAAGCCGAAAAGTTAGGATCACCACACAACAAGCCTTCCGACATAAGAAACCGGTCCTAGCATCACTCATCTTCTTAGCGATCTATGACCCCAAGTGAAAGAACCAACCTCCAAGGGGATCTCTTGAAGATTTGCTTGCAAAATAAAATCTTTAAAAGCATCCGGCGCCATGTAGCATGAAATAACGAGCCAAATCTTTCATTCTTGAATCGAACCATCATTAAAATCCTCCCATGAAAGCAAACTTTTTATGTGGAAAAAATAAAAAAAACAAGAAATTGAGGTAAGTAAAAATAAAAGAAACCAAGGCGATCACCTCCCCGTCCCATTTACTAACCACAATGAACCAAATAAATCCCAAAGCATTTTCTTTTTCGTCATATTCTTGAGGAGCATAACAACCGAAATAATCAAAAGATTAACACCGCTACATAACAGACCTCGCTAATCAATAACACCATAAACGAAATCGTAAAGAATAGTTTTTTCTTAAAAAGCCGAGCTCTGTCCCACCACACATAAAATCCCACCCATTACCAACCGCCGACTAACCATACTCCAAAAGCATAGTTACCCCAACACATTTAACATCAATCCCAAAGAAATAACCTCCAGTTACCTACTAACATTTTCACTAATACACTTACTAAGTGTTACAAAAATAGCACGTTTCATGTTCTGAAAAATATAAAGATAAAGCAATAATTGTTCCAAATACCCATGTAATACTTATCTATACTAAAAGACAGATTCCTAAATGTCTATCCCTCTTTTCTTCCTAATGAACACCAATGCACAGTTTTTTGGGTCGAGACGACATACTATTTTAGTACATCGATATCTCAGACCAAACAACGTATATCCACGCATTTAAAGAGTCACGTTTGTTATTGTTAAATATAAAAAAGCCTACTAATCTTCACGAATGAATATATAAATCATGTGAATATTGGAACCCAAAAATGAATTGCCTTCGGAAATAGTATATTTTGTTTTATACGTGTTATTAAAATGAAAAATGAGAAATTAGTTTCAAAAGAGAAATCGTCATGTTGGTTTGTTGATGAGTAGGGTTGAATATAATAAGACTGATGTAACAAACGTTAATTTTAATGACATGTCATAGCTAGACAATAATCTATGTCATTAAATAGTAACCCTTTAAATACAATAATATATTACATCCGCCAAGGTAAGAATTAAACTCTTCAAAAGGATCTAGCCTTTATATTCGAATGGCAAGGTATAACTTTACTAAAGGGGTCCTATTTCGAAAGAAAATTAAACCCAATTCGGCATTCTAACTATCTTCTACATGGTTAAACTTCACGTTTAGGAAAACTACTTTTTTTTTGGAACGGCGAGTTAATACAGTTACTAAGTTTAGTTTATTCGATTTCACAGTACTTACTGAGAAGGTAGTTCCTGCCAGCCTTGAATAATAATTAGTTATTTGATTCCACATAAGTTAGTCCCTGCCAGCCTTGAATAATAATTAGTGATTCGATTCCACAGTACATACCCAGAAGGTAGTCCCTGCCAGCCTCGAATCGACGCATCTATGGGGTCAGATTCCCACCTTGAAGAAAAACCCTCACAGAGAGACTCGAACTTGAGGCCCCTCGATATGTGGTAACAACCTCCCCAAGAAAATCCTTGGCATTGGTTTAGGAAAAATACTTTTTAATTGGTGTTGTTGTGTTTTTAGTTTAGTAAACACTAGCAATACATAATTATTGGCGTTGACGGTTGACACTATTATGATTGTCTCGTGCGGTGTGTTCGTTGGGGTTGTAGAGACGGAGAAGGACCCAAAGGTAAAGCTAGTCGGGTGGGAGTCCAATTAAGAGCAAAGGGAGGTGTAGTACATAAAAATACCTCATCATTTTGGGCCTCATCGCTAGACAGACCCTCAGCGCCACCTCATTTCAACACAACATACAAAAATACTCATTCACTCATGACATTTCTCTCGTCCACTTCATCTTGGTGCCCCACCCACCACAATATTTATTTCTTTTCATTTTCACAAATACAAATAAAAATTCATTTCATTGAAAAACAATATCAAATAAGTAAAAAAGAAAAAACAATAGAAATAGAAATTCATTGTTGATGTATGCCCAGACATGCTCTATGAGACTGCGTTGAGGCCTTGAATGTGTTTGTTTATCTCGAATTCTTTGCTTTCCCTGACGGATTTTACATCGCAGTCGACCCATGGTCCTTAAAAAATTTTGCTGAGGAACATATTGAAAAATTTCACATCGCTTCGGATATCGCATACTTTGATTTTCAAAACATGTATCCAATATAATGCACGTGTACAAGATTCTTCGTAAGCTTGTTTCACAGTCCAAGCACTGCGCAGGGTTGGCAATAATACGTCTCGTCCTTGTAGAACACCAAATGGCCCTTTCAACATCTATTCCAGGGCACTTTCACGGAGACTCCGTTTATACACAACGTTTTTTATTTACGCGTGCAACAGTGAATGATTTGACAAACGTTGACCATTGAGGGTAAATACCATCTGCAAGGTAGTACCCTTTATCAAATGGTTGCCCGTTTACAACATATGGTGCCACTGGTTCGTTGTCAGCCAAAAGGTCGTCGAACAATGGGGAATGATGCAGAACAGTTATATCATTATTGGCACCTGCAACCCCGAAAAATGCATGCCAAATCCACAAATCGTATGATGCAACAGCTTCTAGTATGATGGTTGGGTATTTTTTATCACCTCTCCCATATTGGCCGTGCCATGATTTCGGACAATTAACCCATTCCCAATGCATACAATCAATGCTACCAAGCATTCCTGGGAACCCATGAATCCTATTATGTGCGGCGTATAAGTTTTGAATATCAGCTAATGTAGGTTTTCTTAAAAACTCGGGCTGATACAAATCCATAACGCACATACAAAAATTATCTAGACAATCGCGTGCGCAATGTTCCCCTATTTGCAAGTACTCATCTAATGCACCCGGTGTTGTGCCGTAAACCCAATTTGGCGTATGGCGATGTGCATTTCATAATGACCCTAAAACCTATTATTAAACCCGTGCAATCTATCGAATAGTAAAAACTGAAAACGCTTGGGTCTATTAACAGATTGAATGTAATTTATTAATACCTGAAAACGATTTCCAAAAATAGTTTCTCTCGGTTCATATTGCATATCGTCTTCTAAAATCCTTCCCCGCCGGAATATTTGGGGTGGACCAAAATAATCCCCATTAAACGTTATCTACAGCGACATCACGTTCACAGATAGATGTATCTACTCATTCGAACAGCTTCATCTTCATCTTGATCTTCGTTTGTTAATCTCCATTATCATATTTCGTAACTCAGCTATGTCGTCGAGATCGGTACGAATCGGAAAAGCTTGAGTCACTCCATTTTTAAAAATTAATGCAGATTGAATGTATTTGTGTGTGTTTTCAAATAAAAAATATGGGAATATATATAATAAAAAAAATTAATTAATAAAAGAAATTTTTTCTTAAAACGTAGCATAACGGATTAGTTTTGGGGTGGGTCATTTTCAAACCGAAAAATTGGTGATTCCGTTTGTCATAAATGCCGGCGAAGAGGGGGGGCGGTGTGTGGCGAAGCACGGCGAGCCACGGCGAAGCGCCACCTCAGCCACGGCGAGGGGCCTTCGCCACTACACCGGCTGCTCTAATGGAACTCACACATCTTTGTCATTTGACAATTTTCATAAAGAATTTTTACCAATAATTAATTCCCGCCTTTCATTGACAATTAAGAAAACATCGTAACTGAGAATCAAACTGGTTGCACACATAATAGTTTGGTTTAAGGTAAATTCTGATTTCCTAATTAGTTGACGTTATTAGACATGTTTTAGGGTATAAAATTTATCGATATCCATCACATGTTGATAGGTGTTGTTGATAGGTGAGTTGCATCGGGGACAATTTATCAGCACGATTAAATATATATATATTTTTTGGTAACCAACGCAAACACGTTTAACTTGAACATTTACATCGTATTAAATGGTAACCAAGTAGCCCTTCATTATTAGGTCATCCACTATGAAAGGTGATGTTATTCGTGTTCAAACAAACAACACGATAATATTATAAAAACTCGAATATCTCGAGGCAATCTCGATCATATCTAGAAGCTTAATTAGGGCTGAGCATTTTGGACCGTCGACCGGACCGGACCGAACATATTTCGTTCCGGTCCTCGGTCCATGCTTCTTGTTACATTCGGTCCTTGGTCCGAATCGGTCTGAGGTGACTGATGTATAAAATTATTTGGTTGTCATTCGCATTACTTAATTACACAGCTAGCTAGCGGTGGTGTTAGGGTATCGTGTATTTTTAAATAGGTATGTCAATGATTTGAAGGTTAATAATTAAGATGTCGTTATGATCAATTAATAGGACATTAATTTATATGTATAAAGTTTTTTCTTTATCAATCCCTTAATATAGACATAAACCAATAACCATATTTTCTAGTTATTTCCCACATCGTTGTTGCGTGTTTATTCATAGTATTTTTGTTTATTCACTTGCATATAAGCTAATAATATAAAGCAACAAACCTAAAGAAAAGATAACCATAAAAAGGTATATTCATGCGAAATCAAGTTTTTACATAAGCTCATAAACACACTTTGTTAGCCAATTTTTACCCGTCAACCCTTATTGCGCCACCTGTGATTTGTGAGTCACGTATGTTCAAGGGAAAATTAGACGATTTAGTTATCCAGGCCAATAGCAATGCCTTTTGCTATGTTTGCCATTTGGGCTAGGCAAGCTTTCAGATACACAATCTATAATATTCAGCTTTTAAGTAATTAGCTATTAAAAAAAGATATGAAAAAGAGAAAAACTAAACTTTTTGTAAAAGCAAGAATTTAACATGCCACCTTTTGGTTAATTTGTAAGTGGCTTGCCACCTAAGCCAGCTAAACCCTTCCTTCTGTATGATCCACACTATCTGATTGATTTCTTACGTAATGGCTTATTTACAAAGTAAATTGCCAGCAAATACGGCGTTGTGTGTTCATCTAATGTATAATAGGTTAATGGGATGCAACATCAGTATCAGTAATTGCAGCAAAATGTAATAACTCTCAGTCTTCTGGTGATGAATATATTGATATTGGTCACCCATCTAAATGGGTAAAAAGAAATTTAGTTAGCATAAAGGGGAATGGGTCAACCGGTTGAAACTTGAAAGTTACTAAAAGTTTGTTTTTTAATCTATACAACCAGCTAAAACGTTTTTATAACATTATTAACTTTTCATTTTTTTATTTTTTTTTTTAGTTTTATGAACGTGACGATTCCCTTTTAAAACCAAATAGAAATTTTGTTTTTTTTATAGCTATATTTTGAAATATTACACCCAACCTCACTTGATTGACTCAAACACCCTTTAAGAAATAGAAAAACAAATTGTGGGGACCGATAAAAATTAATAACTGCAGAGAGGATAAAAGAAAACAGACGAGCGTAAAAGCCAACCCATTTATATATTACGAAGACCCAATATAGATACAGGTGTGACATGTCATACTAACTCAAGTGCTATTAGCAAGGTGCTATCTTTACCTTCCAGAGAAAACGCGCCACGATTGTGAAGGTTTAATAATCAGCATGGTTTAGCAGTCAACGTTCATAAGCAAGCTTCCAGATTCTATCTTCATGCTTTTAACATCAAGGATCAATGGTAGCAAGTGCCTCCCATCAGCAAGGTTCCATCCAGCAAGTTTCAAGGTTCTATTAGTAACGTCCCATCAGCAATGTTCCATTTTTTTTTTTGAACGGCAATTGTGGCTACATGGCCCCTATCCCAGAAGGCGTAGCGAGCAAAGCCACACAACCAGGTTGGGTCCAGCCCAGAAGGCAATGGCACCCTTCCCTTTACGCACAGCAAGAGGAAAACCCCTATCGACTCCTGGACAAGACTCGAACATGAGACCTTGCCTAGATGGTAAAACCTCCCCCCGAAAGCCCTTAGGAAAACCTCAGGTGGCAACTAAGCTAAGCTCAGTTTGGTATAGCAATGTTCCATGAGCATGTGTACATCACAAGGTTTTGAAAGTTCTATTAAGAGAGTTTCCAAATATTTCCCAGTTTCCATCAAGACAATGGTTCTCTCTCAATCCTAGTCCAGTCATGATTAAAGCACAAAAATGCATTAGAAAACCACAGAAACACACTTTTGACTTTCAAGGTATAATTTGACATGTTTTAGGTTCAAAATCAAAAATAATACTTCCACGAATATAATATCTACAGCTTTTAAATATGAAAGTACCATGATAAAGTTGGTTGTAACAATAAAAAATCAACTAAAATGTGTAGCATTTGCAATGAAATCCGACGATAATAATTATTCGACTTGACTTTGATATTACATGAGCAACTTTATTCAACTTGTCCCTAAGATTCTGCAATAGTTGTGGCAGATCACCATCCCATTTGTAGAACTCCAATTCTTTTCCATTTAAGATCTTTGCAGCTACCTATTATAAACACGCAAGAAAATAAGGGATCACACGTTTAATAAAATGCTTGTTTTTAATTTTCAATTATAAATTAACTTTAATGTTGACTCAACACCCTTTAAGAAATAGAAAACAGATTGTGGGACCGATAAAAATAAATAACGCACCAACCCATTTATATATTACGAAGACCCAATATAGATACAGGTGTGACATGTCATACTAACTCAAGTGCTATTAGCAAGGTGCTATCTTTACCTTCCAGAGAAAACGCGCCACGATTGTGAAGGTTATATCAGCATGGTTTTAGCAGCAACGTTCCATAAGCAAGCTTCAAGGTTCTATCTGCATGCTTTTATCAGCAAGGTTCAATGGGCAAGTGTCCATCAGCAAGGTTCCATCCAGCAAGTTTCAAGGTTCTATTAGTAACGTCCCATCAGCAATGTTCCATTTTTTTTTTGGAACGGCAATTGTGGCTACATGGCCCCTAGCCCAGAAGGCGTAGCGAGCCCACACAACCAGGTTGGGTCCAGCCCAGAAGGCAATGGCACCCTTCCCTTTACGCACGCGAGAGGAAACCCCTATCGCCCTAGACAAGACTCGAAAACCGTAAGGCACAAGAAAGATAGAGATCCTTTGATAAGTGTTACATAAAGGTTTGAAGTTCCCAAAACAGTTCTTAAAACATATCTCCTTGATTTCTTATACAGCAAGTCTTTTAGATGACCAGAAATAGTCAATAATCTTGATTCTTGAACTTTAGAAACAAATTAGAAAATACAATAATAACCATAATTATATTTCAATTTATAACTAAAGTTATGTTATGTACAAATTTCGACATAAATTACCTACCCAAGTTACTGGTCGAACTCACTAAACGAACTCACAGGATGACTCATCAAAAACGCCCATCAGAAATTTCTATCACAGCAGAAACTCCCATTAGATACGCTCCCATCAGAAACACCCAGTACAAACTCCAATCGGTAACGTCTATCAGAAACACACCCATCACCCATTAGAAACGCGCCCATTATAAATGCTCATCAGAAACACACCCATACGAAACACACATCAGATAACACCCAAACACCCATCAGAAACACACATAAAAAACACATACCTCAGAAACAAACACATCAGAAACACACCTATCAAAAACACGCCCAACAGAAACGCGCCCATCTGAAACATCTATTACAAACACGCCCATCAGAAACGCACCCAACAGAAATACCCATCAGAAACACACCCAACATAAACACACATCATAAACACACCCATCACAAACCCATTAGAAACACGCATCCGCACCAACAACCCCGCACCAGCAACCCCGCAACCTCGCACCAGAAACCGCGACATCAGAAACATATAAGAAACCCGAGTCAGATACCCGCATCAGCAAACTTAGAAGGCCGCATCCGAAGGTCATATCTCAGAAGGTCATATCAGAATGTTGCATCAGCAAGCCACATCAGCATTAAAGGCTTCAAGAACTGGCCGCATCAGAATGCCACATCAACAACTCGTATAAGAAGGAAGCGTCAACAATGGGTATCAGAAGGCCGCATCATCAGCAAGCCGCATCATCAGCAAGCCGCATCAACAAGAAGCATCAGCAAACCGCATCGGAAGGTTGTATCAGAAGGTTGCATCAGCAGCAAGCAAGCTGCAAGGCGTAATATGGCCCATGTTATGCTAAATGAAAGATATATATAAATTTCAAAAAGTAGTAAAAGTGGAAAATAAATTTTTTAAAGGTATAAAGTGAAATTACCATGAAATAAAGAAAAGGAAAGACAGATGCATCACCAAGCACGCATCAGCGAAGCGAACAATATAAGAAGGCTTCATCAGAACCGAACCCGTCATCAGAAATTCTTAAATATAAACATCTCATCAGAAACACATACGAACAAACCCTTAGTCAGCAACCCCTTAATCAGAAACATCTCATCAGATACACCTCATCAAAAACATATCCGAACAAACCCTTAGTTTGCAACCCCTTAATCAGCAACAACTCACCATAACCCGTCATTAGCAACAACTATAAATAAAAAAAACTCAGAAAATTACGACATATGTTTTCGCTTATTAAAATAAAAATTCACCACATATATAATGTAAATTCATACATAAATCAAGAAATATATTGATATGAATAATATAACCACTATCATTAACCTATAAAAAATCAATCAATGAACATACAGTAATATTTTTGAACAACTTAGTAGAATCAAAAGCTCAACAGCACATGAAGATCCCAATATGTATGATGCTCAACAAAGACACTAGGGACGGCATTTCCTTTGCATAACACCCCTGCATATTTTTGGAGCATTGCAATTGTAAAATTGGCATTTTCTTGTAAAACAATCATAAGTATGAGAAGAAAAGTAGTCAAAATGTCACTTTGTTTTTACTTTCTGATTTGGAAAGATTCAAACATCCAAACTGTATTTACTTGTAACTGAGTTAAAACTCTACTAAAATAACACTAAATAAAATCAACCTTTAGAATGAAAAAAAAATAGTTAGATGTTTCACGGCGTCGTAAAGGATATATACGCTCCAACACTGCTCCGATAAGACCATGTCATACATGGTCTCACACCCATATGAGCTTAAACATGCCAAGAGTACAACATCTACTAACATAAAGGTTAAGTGATGGAATATGTTCACGCCAAGCCACACGTGTTAGGACCATGCATGACGTATATCCTTACAATGACACCTAAGTAACAAATTACGCTTATAACCAAGCCGAGGGAGCATTGGACCAAGCATAAGTCTGTGTTATCCAAACCAAGGAACCTCAATGAGTACACTAAATCACCAATGCAATAAACCCACATACACCGTAACAATAACATCAATAAGTATGAACCAAAATGAGGTTTTCACAACAGCTGAATGAGATGGCATTTAAGAACGTTGTATCAAGAAATGATCAGGTGTCGCAACGAATACCAATAATTAAGACATTCTGATTCAAGTAAAGAGATAAGAAACAATGATGTCGCATAATTCAAAGAATCTTTATTTAGAGACTAAAAATACAAATACATTCTACAACTCATACACGGTTGCTGACTGGATCAAATGTGGCATATCGGAACACTACAAGAGCTTAAATTCTTTATTGGAACCTAGGTACCGAAAGCCATGTCAACTGTCAAATATTGCCAATATGACTTTTTTTATAGATTTCACTAACTGAGAACCTTATATGAAAATTAAATTTATAGCATGTGACATGCAACGCGTACCTAATCTTTGCCCATTGTGCGTAAAAAATCCGGCATGTCAAAACTTTGTCCAGCAACCGTGCGGTAAATGTAAAGCTTTTTAACTGGGACGTTTTCAGGAATTGGAATTTAAGTTTTCCCGCTCATCAATAACTTCAACGTTAAGACCAGGCATCATTCGACCAAGTAACTTACATGCTCCAAAACTAACACCACAAGAAGACATCCAAAGGAATCGCATTGTCTCCAGTTTAGGAGCATTGGCTAACAAAGCTTTATCCCCAAAAGGACAGACCCGTATCTCTAGCTTCCTTAGGCTATCACACCCTGATAAAACATGATGTAATCCTAAGTCACTATCACCGGCAAAACGCATGTCATAAGATCATCTTCTTTGATCAACAACTGAAAATAACATACAACCACTATTAACAATTTCAATAAGCAATAAGTAATCTAATAAAGAATCCCTAAAAACAAATTATATAAGTGAACCAAACA
>BQNB010152010.1:5239-15828 GCA_026074375.1 Tanacetum coccineum | reverse complement strand
ACCATATGGGCAATTTTTTTAGTACACGTACCATATGGACACATTTGAGAAAGTACGCGACTATTTAATGCCAAAAACCCTAATTGTTATATGAATACATTGGCGGTTAGACACATATATATTTCTACATTATTGATTGAGAGTTGAGCTACAGCGGATTTTTTAACCCTGTAAAAATCCGTTGTAGCTCAACTCTCAACCTAGAAATATATGATGTAGAATTCGCTTATATACGATTATAGATATTCTAAGGCTTGAAACAAACCATGATTCTGAATCCAGGCGAAGTTATGAAGCATTCATCTGCAAACAACGATGAAACCTTTATCGAAGAAGATTTTATAAGCAAATTACCATACGCATTGCTTACACAAATCCTATCTCTGCTACCGGATGCTGATGCTTGTCGAACAAGCGTTTTGTCGAAAAGGTGGAAGGACCTTTGGATGTTTCTCCCTAATCTCCATGTGGTAATTCCTACATGTAAAGAACAAGCCAACGAACATTACGATTTAGTTGACAAAACCCTAGCTATTCGTGATGGTATGCCTATTTAAAGGTTTTTTCTTCTTTGTAAAGTACTGCACTGTGATTTGAAGCATATTTGTGATTGGCTTCGTATTGTTGTTCAGTGTGGAGTTCAAATACTTGTGCTTAAATTTTGTTGCGATCGTAATGATTGGACTCCGCCTGAGGAATATATTCTTGACCAGTCTTGTTGGGATTTTTTTAAGACTTGCAATACACTTGTTGAATTGACTTTGGAAGGTGAAGATTTAAAGTTAGATGTGCCTAAAGATCATAAGGTCCTTTTTCCATCTGTGAAGAAAATCAGTTTGGTAGGTATTCAATATTCAGGCAATGATTCATTTGACAATCTGATTACTGGTTGCCCGGTTTTAGAAGAGCTTTGTTTTACGAGACAAGATGATCATCTGAGGAGAATTAATGTCTCTTCGACATCTTTGAAGAGATTAAGGATATACGCATGCCGTGCTTCAATAGTCTACCGGCGGTGTGAGGTTGCGATCGATGCTCCTAACCTGGAATTCCTTTTCATTATGGATGAAGTGGAGACTGACTACTCTTTTACGGTGAAACCGTTGACTCTTGTTGAAGCCTACATTGATACTAATACTACATAGGCTGATCAAATTGTTACAAACATCTCAGCTGCCAAAGTATTGACATTGATCAGTTTTTCAACTATGGGTGAGGGTATGTTTACTTGTCAATCATAAGTTTTAATCAATTTTCGATATTCATCAACTAATTATTATACTCATACAATTTGCATGAGAAAATTATACCGATAATATGGCCATTTAAGTTATGCTCAATTTTTATATATTATAACATCATATTGAGAACAAGAACCTTACAACATGTATTTGGCTTTGGGATGATCATTTATAGCGTTTGGTTTTCTGCAGGCTGTTGGTGCGGTTTATGAGGTTTCTGAATTTGATGAGGTTGATGCATTTGATGAGGTTAATCATTCAAACGTGCAAATATTCCCTAACTTGGTTAGACTGGTGATTGATATCCCAGATATTCTAAACTGGAGATTGTTGGTGGTTTTGTTACGCAATATGCCGAAGCTTGAGCATCTTACCATTTTGAATGTAAGTTTATGCATAATTATAACGATAATCGACATGAAAAGGAACAAGGAAAAAAGTTTATTGTTTTTAATCACAAATTTATAGATAGGTTAGACAATTGCTATCAATTTTAATCTTTTAAGTAATATTTTTGTTTGTTGTTAGGAGGATCCATCTAGTTGCATGAACTGGAACCCGCCTTTGCATACACCGGCTTGTCTGCGTTTTATTAGGATGAAAGAAATTGCACTACTTAATTGGGGAAGTGTGACACGAGAAGAGTTCGCCTTTATGAAGTTTTTGTTGAAACACTTGAGTAATTTGGAAAAGTTCACTATAAATGTTCGAGAAAATGATCATGATAGGTGTGAGAAGTTATTGAACTTCTTTCGTGGTTCCAACATGTGTCAGATTGAATTTGTTCCAAGCCTCTAATGGTAATTCTCATATTCAGGGATAGTTCTGAATGTATAATTTCTGCTTGCTGACACATTTTTTCTGCATCTGTTTACTGATATTGGTATTATTTGGTATTTCATTAAAGTTTACACATTTTCTATACGACAGACGTCTTTCGTGTGACTTCTGTAAGATGCATTCGATATCGGATATTAAAACCGTGTTGAGAACATGAATGCTCATTGAGGTTTCTAATGTTTTATCACTATTAAAAAAGTTCTCATCCATTCACCTCATGGATTCTATGCAAGCTATTTCTTTGAGTTTACAAAATTAATGTTTCACAATGACAATTACCACATGTTGATTTGAGCCTATGGTAAGTTTTGTGGTAACAAAAAAAAAAAAATCGAATTGATGGTTTTTGGTAGGATTACTTTGTATTCGGAATCATATAGCATACTTATGAACACATATAGATATGTTACCAATATTTAAGAACACGAGTACAAGATTAAGCTTTGTATGTAGCGCTCGTGTGGAAAAGTTGGATTGAATAGACAAGATTCTGGTTTCGGTCTATCAAAATCCTTTTCAAGTGATTTTGTAGCTTAATTGATTCTTCTTCAGGTTTAAATAGAGATCAATGATAGCTTTTGCAACCTTCCGGAACTCTTGATCAAAATTTGCAGAGTTCATACATGAAATGATGATATTCAAATCACAAACTACATAACACTAACTGAAAAACCTTGTAATTCAATACTTTATATTCAACTAAGGCAAATAACTTATATAAATATGTGTATTGTCTTGTAAGATACAATAGTTCTAATTGGTATTAGCTTAAGACTTGGTAACTACTAACATCGGATAAAGAGGTTAATCGGCTAGAAAGTTGCTCAAAGTATTTCCTAATGTTTAAAACCTGCTAAGAGTGCTCAGTGCACTGAGCCATAGGCGCGGGTTATAGGCACCGTCAAGTCACGTTTCACCTTATAACATTTCTGAGCAAATTCTTCAACAGGTTAAGGTGCCATTGGCAGTTAACAGAGATACTCCTTTTTAGATAACAAGGTCTTACATGAAAAGTGGGATGTCACATTTAAGAGTCCGAAGACGGGGACTTAATGTTCAACCCCCAAAACTGAACCTTGACATACCTCAAGAAGTTCAGGAGATGATATGAGATGTTAAATCACGTATTCCACCATCTTTTCTTTCAACATCGTCTTTTACCTTCTCAATGATATTTCGCAAACGAGAATCTTTTCCTTCGTTTGGGATTAAGGGTAGCAAAATCTCAAAAGTAGCATAATCAGGCATAAAACCACGGTTGATCATTTCTTCAAGAAAAAATTCAGCCTCTTGACGCTCGTTTTTATGTAACAACTCTCGAACAATAACATTGTATGTGAAACTACTTGGCAAACAACCATTCTCTTCCATCGTTTTATGCAATTCTTTAGCTTTACCAAATAAACCTTCTCGGATAAGCACACGTATTACCACTGTATATGTCTTCATACTCGGCTTCAATCCTTTCAGCAAGAGTTCATCAAAGAGATCCATTGCCAAGTCAGGCTTCCCCCTTTTGCTACAACCGTCGATCAAAATATCATACAAAGCTACATCTTTCATCAGTTCATTCTTTTCCCACTTACGGAAGAGAAGTAATGCATCAGAAACCTGGTTGTTGTAGCACATTCCATTAAACAAGATGCGGTAAGTCAATCCATCTGGAGGCATGCCCTTGTCTTGCATCTCATAGAAAAGTTTTTTTGCAGCTGTGGGATTCCATGAGTGAAACAAACCTTGCATCATACTGCTGTAAGAAACTATATCTGGAGTCAAACCCTTGTTTGGGATTTCTTGAAAAATATCCATGGCCTCATTGACTCTCTTCTTCTTGCAGTAACCATGTATCAAGCTGTTATAGATAATGATGTTGGGCACAATATTATTTTCTAAAATGAGATCAAAAACTTTCTTTGCATCATCTAGTTCGCCACGTAAACAATATCCGTCAATTAGTGCACTGTAAGTAATTAGGTTTGGATGTAGACCTTTTCGTACCATTGCCTGAACAGCAAGCTCTGCGTCTTTTACGGATCCTTGCTTGCATAAGGCATTCACCAAGATATTGTAGGTACGTGTATTGGGATAGATTTCTTTCTCCTCCATATCTATCAACAATTTTGCAGCCTCACTCTCTCGACCAAAGTTACAAAGACCATGAATCAAAGAGTTGTAAGTAATAACATTAGCGCAAATGCCTTTCTCAATCATCTTGTCAAAAAGCTCTAACGCTTGATCAACCATCTTATCTTTGCATAAACCATCAATGATCATATTATATTGATCAACCCACGGTTTACACGATCCTTTCTCCATAAACCTAACCAATTCAAGAGCCTTGCTAGTTTTCCCTACTTTACAAAGCCCATTAATAACCGTTCCATACATAACTTCATTAGGCTCACAAAGTTTCTCTCTAACAAGTTTCTTAAACAACTCTACAGCTTCAAAAACGCGGTCAGCAAGAACAAGGCCATTAACGAGAGTAGCATAGCTGCAAACATCGGGAGAATGTCCCATCTTAAAAATAGTACCTAATAAGGCAAAACCGTAATCAACTCGCCTAAGGTGGCAATAACAGTTCATAGAGATATTCATTGTATAGAAATCACCGCGAATACCCAACGAAGTAACTCGCTCATAAAGCGAAAGAGCAGTCGAATAATGTTTCATCTTAACCACATTACTAATGAGCTTGTTAAATTCTATGATGGAATATGGATGTTTTGGATTTTTATGAAGCATTTTATCAAACAGTTTGAGGGCATCATGGAGGTTACTAACTTTTGGAACATTATTAGAAGACAAAGATCTTTGATTCAAATATAGGAAAGGAAATGTTTTACATATGTTGTAACTAAATTTAGCTCTTGTTGTTGATATCATTTTCATTACTAGTAAGGTTTCTAGGTATGTTTTTGGGGAATGTGTTTATAAGGTTTTGAAAAGCAAAATACTACTGGTTCGTAAAAATGTCCATCTTACTATTTATATTTTATATTTGTTAAAAAAAAGTGTTCAATTTTAGTAACATTTCCTTCACTTGGTGGTGGTGGGTGGTGGGTCTTTCGGTGGTTAGTGGTAGGTGGTGGGCGGCGCCGACGGTGGTGGCGGCGTTGTTTGACTTTTTCACTAAAATAGCAAAATTAAGGTAGCCTAAAGTAAAATTCGTCCAAAAGAGTCATCTAAAAACCAGTAGCTTAGACATTATTTACGACTCATGTACTCCCTTCGTCCTATATTTATAGTCCATATTTCTTTTTCGTGTTATCTTAAATTAATTGTCTATTTTAAAAAATTGATAGGAAATCTAAATCGAGTTTAATATATTACCCTCACTTGAAGTTATTATGCTAGTAAAACTCTAAAGTGGTTATAAATTAATTACTTAAAGGTAAAACTGTCATCATGTAAAAAGTAAGAAAGAAAAAGCCGTAATTATGATGTTTTTCTTAAACTATGCGTTTTTTGCGGTGGACAATAATTTTGGGGCGAGGGGAGTACTTTGTTAATAAAATAAGCGACATGTGTCGAAATTTCTAATGAAGTCGCCCAATCGATTGGTCGCACCGATCTATGTTGAAAAGTTAATTATTTTTTTGCTAGATGTTGGACTACTCCACACTTTTTGGGTTGCCTTTTCGTATATGCTTCCCCCGTATTTTGTCTTACACTTATTTGTTTAATATGTTGTCGTGCGTTGTATGCCTTTGTGCCCCGTTTGTATATGTTGTCTTTTCATATATGCTTCACTCGTTTTATTTTTTCCCTGTGTATCTAGCTTGTGCTTATGCTCGTATCTTCTCTTTGCTTCTTTTGCTTTCATGATTTTTTTTGAAAGGCTGATAATAACATAAGAAGAGCTCCAAGAAGGAGACAAACAAGATCCAAGGTCTGTACAAGAGCCACAAAGAGCAAAGAGAAAGAACAACCATGAGCACAGAGAACTACAAGAAATTACAGAAACATCTCGAAAGGTTTACACGTCCAACAAGTCCAATTTGCCATCTTCTTTGTTGTGATACGATGGGAGAGGCGTTAGATGCTTGGGAAAACATCCTCCTCTTTAAACTTGTCAACCTTGTTGAGTGGAGCATTCACCACTCGATTCCTCCAACTCCATATGACCCATAAAACAATTTGAAAAACACCATGAAGGATTTTGGCAAGAATAGAATCACCACTACCAAGCACATTCCCACAGGCCACATCACCAATAGAGAAGGACGGAAAGGAGACCGGAGCTTCGAGGTTCCACCAGCTCCAAACCTTCCTCCATACAGGTAAAACACGAGAACACGAGATGAGGACATGATTAACATCTTCATCCTCAATGTCACAAAAAGGACAAGCCACATCAGATATATTAACACCCCTGTGCACCAGGTTTACGCGAGTGGCTAAATGATTTAAGGAAGTTCTCCACACACAAACATTTACCTTTCTCGAAATCCACGAATTCCATTTGTGATGCACACCCAAAGCATGCGTACTGAGGGTCAAATTCTGAATAATCTTGGCAAGGGACTTGACTTTAAACAAACCCGATGTGTTGCCGATGCAAGAGACAAGAAATGAGAGCTCATTAGTTGCTCTGCCTCTAGGCGGATACCGCCAATCCCAAGTGCCCCCCTAAACACGTTGGCCAAACACCACCTGTCCGACACTTTACACTCTGTATTGTTTTCAAGCGCATAGAGTCTAGGAAAAAATTTCCATGAGAGTCATACCATCACAACAAAACAAGGATCATGCCAAAAAGCGGTATTATCACCGCTTATCACTTTACGAACAAATGAACTTTTAAAGTTGGTATCAATATCCTCATTGGACCTAATAGCTTTAAGAATGTCCATCCAAATACCACTATTTCCAGGAGGGATATTGGCATAATTAAAACCACCATATTCGCCATAGAATTTTTTTATTACAGATCGCCAAAGAGAGTGCTTTTCAGTTAAGAACCTCTACTTCCATTTTCCTAAGAGCCCAAGATTTTTCGAGAGAAGACACCCCACTCCAAGGCCACCAAACTTAGGATCTAAGAGAAGATTTCCATTTAACCCAACAGAACCCCTCCTTTGATTATCCGTGAAACCTCAAAAGAATCTGCATCTAATGGATTCGATAGTATTGATGACCTTAAGAGGAGCTTTAAAAAGCGAAAGATAGTAAATAGGGAGGCTGCCAAGTACGGATTTAATGAGGGTAAACCTCCCCCCAATCGATAGAGATCTCGCTTTCCAAGAGGATAATCGTTGCCTAAAACGATCTATAATAATATTCCACCCATCACACTTGCGCATTTTTTTCCCCACATGAAGGCCGAGGTAGATAAATGGGAGATGATCAAAAGCACATCCGAGGGAGGTAGCAACCGATTCAATCTCTGAAGAAGGGATCCCAACGCCAAAAATCCTACTCTTATCAAGATTGACTTTAAGGCCCGAACTCATCTCAAAGCAGTTAAGGATTCGGATGAGGTTAGAGACATTAAGTCTAGACCATATTCCAAAAAAGAGAGCATCATCGGCAAACTGCAAAAGAGAAACATTAGTCCCAATATTCGCCAAAAAACGCCTTTAAAGATGCCCTTATTACAAGCATCCACGATGGTGACTTGAAGAGCCTCGGCAACAAGGAGAAATAAGAAGGGTGAGAGCGGGTCACCATGCCTAAGGCCGCGCTCCATTTTAAACTCTTTAGAAGGGTAACCATTAATAAGGACCGAAATAGAAGCCAAAGAAAGACAAGAAGCAATCCAATTCCTCCATTTAATCCCAAAACCCATTTGCCTCATAACGCTAAGAAGAAAGTTCCAATTGACACTGTCAAAGGCCTTCTTGAAATCAACTTTGAAAAGCTCTTCCAATGAAGCCATTCAAATGATTTCATTAGCAATAAGACAACCGTCAAGGATTTGTCAGCCACAAATGAAAGCCGATTGATTAGGACCTATATTAGAATCAATGACTCTAGCAAGCCTAGAGGCGAGGAGCTTTGAGATTTGCGTTTTTGCTTTTTGCCTTTTTGTATATGCTTCCTTCGCTTTTTGTCTTACGCTTATCTGTTTAATATGTTGTCATGTTTTGTATGTCTTTGTGCCCCGTTTGTTTCTTTCTATCTACGTTATTTGCCTCTTGGCTGTTTTTTTTGTTTTACTATGTTATATGCTTGTTTTGCTTCCCTTATCATGTGTCATTTGTTTTTCTTATCTGCATCCACCATCTATTATTGCATTTTTCATGCATTTCTTATTTTTATTCTTTTTAAAGATTTTCCTCTGTTTTTTTATCCGGAGGTCTACTTATAAGCAGTTTCTTTACGCTCAAGTTCAATTAAAGATAAGGGTATGATTTTTCTACGTTTTACTTTTCTTATGCTTTGTTAAGGCAAGATTAAGTATCGTTGTTGTAGTTGGTGTTGTTAGGGAATTTCCTCTTTTAATAATAGCAAGCTGAATACCATTTTTGATGATTTTAATTGATGACGTATAGTATGGACCGCCTCGGCCCACTTATACTACTATAGGCTTCGTAGTTGCTAACGGGCCTACGGCCCATGTATAGAGGTCACGACCTTCCGGACCTACGGGTCGCGGCTACGGGCACTCTGTCCGTGGACGCGGTAACTTCATAAGTTATCTTTAAGAGAGGATAACCTAAGTAAATAAGATATATGCTTTACTTATTTAAATCAGTCAGGATAATTACAAATCCCTACAATATCGGTCGCATCTTGGGCCGAACGATACGGAAACCCTAAAGGGTATTCAGCCTATAAAAGGAACCCAATTATCATCGGTACAAGTATCTAACAAACCCTAATTACACTCAATTACTCTCTCAAAATCACATACTTACTCTCACGTCGGAGTCTAATCGTGGGATCCGCTCCCACGATAGGGTTAACGGTGTTTATTTCCTTATGTAGGGTCCTTCAACGAATTCACTTGGTACAAGAACAAGGCACTCTATACCCGAATAGCAGCCTATTCGGATCAAACTAGGCCCAACCTAACTTTTGTATCAACAAGTTGGCGCCATCCGTGGGACCCAACACTAGGAATTACTCTCATCAGAATGAGCGCAATGGCTAATGCAATTCCCATTGTGACCACTGTCATGAGAACTGCAAACAATGAAAAGGCGCCAGACGCCGCATCCAGGGTGAACATCCTGGACTTCTGCGAAGAACACTACGAAGACATCCTGCCGATCATTATGGAGAAGGCATGGCGTGACAAGTGAAAAGAAGTCCAAACCAGACTAAATTTTGAAGAAAACCCCAAGAAAACCCGAAGAGAAAGGGAGAACTCCTTAAACTCAAGGGCAGAAAACTCGCCTACAAGAGTCCACCCTGGGATATCCCGGACACGCGGCCGCGAGAAACGCGATGACAGGAACGTGTTTAACCGCTTGAGCCACCGAATGAAGAGCGTGCATGAGAGACTCAGTGATACCTACTCGCCAAGTGTAACAAAATCCGGGCCAAGCAGGATGGACTCGAGAGACCCCTCTCACAGTAGAGGTTATTCCCTCAGTAGGGAACATCCCCGAATTAAAGACTGCTTCCAGGGCGTCGAAGAATCGTATGGCGATACTTACTCTCAGGGGACCATGACCAAGTATAGAGATCGATCTCGTGACGAAGATCGATTCCGCAACGTAAAAAGATAGAGGAAAAGCGAATCCCCATCATCAGAAAGCAGCACCAGTAACGGAGGACACTAGAAGTCAAGAATGAAAAGGCGCAAACTGGTAGATGAAGATGATTTGGCCGTACCCTGGACCTGCGAGGACGTGGATCCGTTCACGCCGCGAATCCGCAACTTCAAAAGTTCGCGGAAGACGCACATGCCCAACAATGTGAAAACTTATGACGGAACCGAAGACCCCGAAGACCACTTAAAAATCTTCCAAGTCGCGGCACAGGTGGAACGTTGGGCGATGCCTACATGGTGTCACATGTTTAAATCTACCTTAATAGGGGCTGTGAGGGTCTAGTTTGATGAACTACCTCCAGAAAGCATAGACGGGTATAAGGGTCTCAAAGCGGCCTTCCTAGCATATTTCATGCAGCAGAAGAAGTATGTAAAAGATCCAGTGGAAATTCACAACATTAAGCAGAGAGACGGGGAGACCATTAAGGATTTCATGGAAAGGTTCAAAGTTAAAACCGGGCGCATAAAAGGAGCCCCCGAATGCATGCGGATCTCCGGGTTCATGCATGGGGTCAACAATCCCGAACTAACAAAGCGCCTCAACGAACACGTTCCAAAGACCATGGAAGAAATGATGACAATCACCACTGCCTTCATACGAGGAGAAGTTGCGGCCGCTTCCAAGAAGAAAGGTCACTTACTGTAGAAATTACAATATCAGTCCAAGCGGCACGCCTCTGAGCGAAAATCTAACTTCTGAGGTCAGTCAAGGGAAGGACGGGGGTCTAACAAGTTTACCCCCCTCATCAGAACGCCTAAAGAAATCCTCGCCGCCAAAGCAGGAA
>BQNB010152009.1:0-15828 GCA_026074375.1 Tanacetum coccineum | reverse complement strand
TGTAGACTTGTAGTATTCTGAGCTGAAAATGGCCACATCTCAAGGTTGTATATAAGTAGTTTTTTTGTTTAAACTCGCGCGACAGGTAAGGTTATTATAAACTTAAAAACTGGTGTCCATGCCATGGTGGATTTTGGTTGTTCTATATTTATATTCATTTGTACTAGTAATCCGTGGTTATTATATAGGGAATCAAAACGTGCACACGGGCTGAGTTTTTCTAAAATATAAACCAATGTACCATCATTATTTAATGACGTACAAGTTACAAAACATGATTGTAGTAATAGACTCATAGATTACGTTGAGGAGTGAGGATATTTCAATCCAAACAATATTAGTAGAACTTCACATGTTTTGTTTAAATAATCAAACTATTACTTTCTTTTGATTTATTTGGTATTTAGCGTGAATGCTTGTTCTATCTTAAAATATGAGAGCATTCACAATTGTGAAGCTTTTCGATAGGTTTGTAACATGTCAAATCACGAATTTATAAAACTTTTAATATTATAAAACATCATACCAATATATATTCCTTTTACAACAATATAAAATGTTTAGCCATAACACATGCATTAAATTATGAAAAATTCTAAGATTTTGAACCTTTTTATGCCACATAGATATAAATTAGAAGCTCAATATGGTTGAAATAAAATATAGAACTTTTCACGACTTTTAAACATTTTCATAAACCTCTCGTAGTAGATGCTCTTATGTCGTTACAATCAAGTCAAAAAATAGGGAAAAATAAAATAAAAATGATGCATTAAGGTGAGGTTTTAAACATACATGTGATTGATGTGCATGTTAAATTAATATTTAAATCAATTTTGTTTTTACATTTATAAATCTTACAACTTTGCATGTTCTAGTTCGCCTTATAACCAAACTGTCACACTTAAAGTGTTAAGAAGTGTATAACTATCACAAAGCTAATGTTTATACCTAAATTTTTTATTAGAAAAATAAATTTTTAACTATTTCAAAGCTAGTTCTTATAGTTAAACTAATCTATCAAAAAAGAAAAAAGCAAGCTAGCCCTGAACAAGACCGTTTTTAACTCTCGCCTTATAGCTAAAATAATTTATTTGTTAAACTAGTTAAATTTTAAACGAAACTTTTATTTTTAGTCTCACCTTATAACCAAAAGATGTGATTTAAGGTATTAGAACATAACTCGTTTATTTTTAGTCTCACCTTATCCCGTAGAGGTATAGATATTCCGTCTATTCTATGTCCCATCTGTCAGGGCCGTCTCTAAATTTATGAAATTTTTAAAGGCCCTGAGCGAAATTACATAATGAGGCCCTGCGATAAAAAAACGTTATATATAAAGTGTCATCGTTTTTAAGAAATAATGCATATAATTGTTAATAGGATAAATTTTGGTGCCCTTAAAATTTTTGGGGCCCTGTGCGGTCGCCCACCTTGCACACCCTCAAAGCCAGCCCTGCCATCTGTGATAGAGTGACGGAGTCGTCGAGACATTTGTTCTTCGAGTGCCATTTTGCCAAAGATATTTTTCGTAAGATTTGTCGTTGGTGGAATGTGGACTTCTTGGATGTGAATTCGTTCGATGAATGGACTTCTTGGATTGATAATCTTAGGATGCCTAGTAAGCATAAAAGGTTGTTGCAAGGGGCGTGTTTTGGGTCGTGGTGGTTTATCTGGTCTTTCCGTAACAAGTGTGTTTTTGGCGCGGATTCTCCCTCTAAGGTGACTATCTTTGACGACGTAGTTTTGTATTCTTATTATTGGAGTCGTTTTAGATGTAAAGTGTCGTTTAGTTGGGTTGATTGGTTAAAAAACCCTCATCTTGTGTCTTTGTAATTGTCTAGCTCCTTGCTAGTTTCTCCTAATAAAATGCCGTTAAAAAAAAGAACATAACTCGTTTGGTTTGTAAATAGGTCTATGATTATATTTTTAATTAATATTTGTATTCAGAAATAATATTTATCAAAGTTTGTTTATTTAAAACATTTAAAAAAGATGGAGCTTTTATCCTTTTAATTGTTAACTCGGTTATTGATTGTGAAATGTATTAGCCACGTAGGGTTTAATAAAGCTTTTGATATATTATAATTGGTTAAATCCTACTTCATCACTGGTCGGGATTCAAAATTTGCATGTACGACTCACTTTTAAATCCAAATGTAGTAAACCGAACATTTGTTATCAGGAATAACTTCATTACTTCAATCCAGAAGGTGCATACAACTTTCTATTAAGATGTTAGTGACTATCTCAGAGTTTTGTTACAATAAATGTTGCTCACATCTCAAAGCAGATGCTTATAGTTCAGTTATTTAATTTGTTAATAAGAAAAAAAAAATAAAGACGCTAGAAACCTTAAAAGTAATAAGAGTCAACAAAAAGAATTACATAACATCAAAAAATGGTAAGAATTCCCGAATTTTTAACTGCGAGGGAATCAAAAGGGATGAAAAAACTTTTGACACGAAGGCCGACGGATCGGTTTTCACTTCGGCAAAAGAAAAACCCCCCATCCCGGAGGCCGAGCCACCGGTTTTCACTTCGGGATGGATTTTGATGAAACCCCAAACAAGTCCCGAGAGAAGGATGAAAAGAAGAACCATCCTCAAAACCGACGAAGATGCCAAACGAAAAAACCTTGGCGTACAGGTACGCCAACCCAGCGAACTTGAACGCCAGCTTCAGGAAAAAACCAAAGCAGCTCTAACTATTGCCATACACTATGCCAGTCATTCCAAGGATACTTATATGGGGTCCCTATTGTGAAGCCACGAAAATGAAGAGAAACGAACATTATCGAATAGATCACTTTTCCTCAACGGTTGAGAGTTAAACGTGACGCTATTTCGGTATCTCCAAAGCCACCAAAGAACCGAAGTAGTAATAACATAGAACCTGTGTTTTTTCTCTTTAGAAGATGCTAGAGATGATCCAATAATTGAAAGAATCCATGAAGAAGCTTGAAAAAGAGGATATCACACCATCTAAAACGTGCTTCCACATATCGGTAGATGTCGCATTCGAAGAAAACATGATTAGCAGATTCAACATTGGCATTGCAAGAGGACAAGAGATGCCGGATATCCTAGGAAAATGGAAATCGTAAAATGGAGAAAACAAAACTAAACCCTATGATCCCAAGGTGAGAAAATCGCCTAACGCACTCGTTATGAGATTAACCATCAGATGATTGATCCCAATTACAGGGGTTATAACGATTTCTAACGCAAAGGATGTAGTAGATTAGATTGTTAATTAGTGGAATTTTTTGATCGCCCATCTCATGGTCAATAAATTGAATAAAAAGGTTGATCAAATTTATCTATACTCCTTATAAAAAGAAAAGGGGGTTCTCTTTCCAATAAAAGATATAGATACACGATACGGTTATAATAACAATAACTAATATAAGTATTACAAGTATCAATGTATCATTCATTTTTATGCATAACAATTTAATACACTACATTTTATTTTGTTTACTATATAAAAGACTCCTTAACCTTTTAAAATATGATAGGATCGGTTATAAAACTAAAGATAGTTTTTTCACTTTCTTGTTTTAAAGCAAAATTTATTTTTAACTGTGAGGCGTAAAAGCTAGGCTTTGAGTACATTATATTTGTTACAATTTTTTGTTTCCAATAACATCTACATGACTACGTGGTCCAGGTTTACATCGACTTTGATACACTTGTTGTGGAAGCATTGGAATAATATTATTCAACATAAAGACTTGTGTGACTTGGTGGAATATAAGGTCGTTTTATGTATTCGTGTACCAAAATGAAAGTAAATGAAACGTTAGTCTTTTTGGATGTTAGCCATAGAACAAAAAAGAATTGTCACTCATTATTTCTATAAAATTTTCTTTTCTAAAATCTAAGGCACCTAATTGGTACTTCGAAACAGTAAACAAGCCGCGGGGAAAGGGAAATAATCGATACCAAGACTTAGTTGTTGTACTTGAAAACAATAGTATCTTTGTCTAAATAACAAAGATACCCATACATGTGTGTTTACTAAATTAAGTTGTTTAGAGAATTCACTATATTAATCACTTAATTAAGATAGAGCTTTTTGTGGACCTTTACACTAAGATAAAACAAGCTTTTGGGCCCACTCATTAAGCAGAAAAAAAACACTCCTAGAGCATTGGGTACCCTAAGTTATGGCTTGAGCCATCCCAAAAACATCAAATGATGGCACGAGACCCACACCGTGAGTCGCGTTATCAGGTATTTTTCTTGTGTTATGAGAAAACGCCAAAAGTTAGGGTACTTGACGGCACCAGAAATATGATGTTATGAATGGAGTGAAGTTTTTGGTGTTATAAGGTGTTCTGGTGTTATGAGAAAAAATACTGATGTGACAACACTTTTTCTCATAACACCAGATGATGACACTATAGAATACCTAGTGCTCTAAGAATGATACCTATTATCCTTTTGACATATTTCTAGAATGTGAGGCCAAAATAAATCGAACTTAAATTGCATCACATATTAAAAAAAAATTAATGTATTTCTAGAGCATCAGGAGGTGGTCCAGGCTTTTGGACTTCTCTAAAAACATTTGTATGCTTGACTTGGTAGAAAATAAAGTCGTTTTTAAGTAATCGATCTCGAATACTAAAAAGAGAGTAAATTAAACGTTCGTCTTTTTGGATATGAGGTATAGACCAAAAATGAAGTTATCATAGACTGTGTCTATTACGATTTCCCTTTTGAATTCTAAAGCACCTATGTGTATGGTCCGAATTTACTTGGCCACAATAAACATGCCGTGAGAAAAGGGAGATAACGAGACCTAGACTTATCGTGCTTGACAACAATACTATCTTTGAATAAGTAGCTATAGTTAAACATGAAAAACAATCACAGCAATGGCCATTGACTTCCCGAAGAAGAATCTGATCCATACATGCTTGTTTAAGTTTTGTAGGACTAGAACGGTACCCACGCAAATCAGCGGTTTCGAACACATTAAAAATAACAAAACTAAAAATTAATAAAAATATATTAAAATGAATGTTGAATTAAATAGCACAAAATTTTAGAAAATACAGTTAAATTAAATCATAAAAATATATATATATATTACAATTTAAAAATAAAAATGATTTTTTTCACATAACAAAAAGTTGTTAGAAGGTTGTTAGATGGATGTGTTTGTTGTTAAAATGGATATTTCCATAAAAAGAAGGAGGAAAAGTCTGAACCTTCTAAATGTAGATTGTCTCAAATGCTTTATAATGTAGTATAGATAGTGATCTGTAAAGCTATCGTAAATGCTCATGACCCAAATGTCAAGTAATGGTCTCTATTAAGCTTTTTGATCCTCAAGTATGTGCGAGTGTACGTATCAAATCAAACCAAAAACGAATCAAAATGAGAATAACAGCATGTTTTTGATGGTTTAGTGGCTCAAGTATGTGATGACCGATAAAAAAGTGAAAAAAATATTTTCGGCTAAAACTAAAACAGTCGATTTCATGGTGCAATTTATAATGATTCGTGAATGTATTACTATATTACACATTTGTGGACAAATCCACTGTCGTTTTGACAGTGGGCCACATTGCTACAGTAATGGGCTCTCATTTTGGGTCAGCCCGATTTTGGTTTTTTTTTTAATTATTTTGTTTTTGTTTTTTTTTTAAATTTGTATGCACAAAATAGGAGGAAAAAAAATATTACAAAAGTTCTGATTTATTCAGATAAAAAAAATACCCGCGGAAACATCTTCGATACCTAATAACTTTAAAATAATCGATATGGTCACAAACGTACAACCCATTATATTAAAAAAAACCCATATAGCAAAAAAAAACAACACTTTAAACATGAGGCCCAACACATAAGCCATATAAAAAAAATTATTACTAATATACACATTTGTCGACAAACTAGCCTAAAATTCGCATAAAATGTGGCCCAAAATCTGGCCCAAAGTAAAAAAAAAAACTAGCCCAAAATTAGCCTGAAATCTGGCCCAAAGTAAAAAAAAAATACAAAACAGTCCCTCAACTTTTAACTATTTACGATTTTCTTACACAAAAAATCCCGTAAAAAAATTAACAAAAAAAACACGTCAAGTTTTTATTGTTCACAACTTTTTTCATTCATCGGCCCAAAACAAAGAAATCGAACACGTCCCAAAAAAAGAAAATATTAGGTAAAACTAAACGGACCCCCAAGATCCGCAAAAAAAATATCCGAATCGTACAAAAAAAGGGAAATGTCGAGAAAAAATAACCAAAAAAAAAAACCCAAAAATATCCTAAAATCTGGCCCACAGTAAAAAAAATACAAACGGACGCCTCATCATTTTAGACAATTTACGATTTTCTTAACAACAAAAATTCCCGGTTAAAAAATTTTACAAAATCGACCTCAAAAAAATAAAATATTCGGAAAAAATTAGCCCTTCCAAACGCTAATTTTTTTCCCCCCGATATAATACAGAAAAATAAAATATTAAAAAGTTAGCCCCGCCATAACGCATCGCCCAAAAACAAAACCCCCCGAAACGTAAAAAAAATTATCGGGAAAAATTAGCTCAGCCGCCACGCGCGGGTTCTGTTTTGCTTGTTACAGTACATAAACGAACAACATATACTTGCACACTCCGTACTCACATATTAGTAGCATATAAAGATTGTATCAGTTACAAAACGTTGATGGGCAAAGCTATAGATTAATACAAATAGGAATCAAACAGCCTTTGTAAAAAAAAACAAAAACAAAAACAAGAAAATGACACACAAAAAGTCAATTTATATAATTAACCGCTAAACATGTCTAATATAGTGGCTAAAAAAACGTATTCAACGCCCAAATCAACAAAATGGGAGCCCGTTACTGTAGCAATGTGGCCCACTGTCAAAACGACAGTGGATTTGTCACTCAATGTGTAATATATTAATTATAAACCATTTACCTTCTTTTGATTTATTTGGTATTAAGTTTTGAATACTTGTTCTGTTTTAAAACATTATGTCATTACAATTATGCTAACAAACAGAAGAAAAAAAATGAAAATCATCGACATTGCGATGATTTTTTAAACATAAATTTGATTAAGGTGCATGTTAAATTAATATTTAAATCGGTGTTGTTTCTACGTTTATAAATCTTACAAATTTATATGTTGTCAATCGTCTTAATATTTGATCTTGTTGTGTTTCATTCTTATGTTTGATGTAATGCTAGTGCTAAGAGAAATATTGTTTGGATAGGTTGGCTTAAAAGCCCTATGACAACTTTATTGTAATTGCTTCTTTTTGAGCTTTAACGACTTGCAAGGCTCGTTAATAAATTCGCCGTTAAGAAAAACCGTCTTATAACCAAATGGTCGCACTTAAAGTGTTAAGATGTTTGTTACTCAAAGCTAATGCTTTTACTTAAAAATTTTATAAAAAAAAGAATTTTGACTATTTTCAAATCTAGTTCTTATAATTAAACTATTTTATTGAAAAGGAGAAAAAGCAAGCTAGCTACCCGCTAAACAAGCCCTTTTTTACTCTCGCCTTGTAGCTAAAATGTTTTATTTGTCAATTGGTTAAATTTTAGATGAAATTTTTATTTTTAGTCTAGCGTTATCAAGCAATTTTTAAATTGATAAATTTTGCGTTACAATAGCAAGAAGAAAAAAATAGCTACATTTTTAGATAATTATCTTTAAAAAAATTAATAATATATGACTCTTGTTGCCACTCAATCGGTCAATCTAGTGGTGACTCATGTCTTATCTAATTATAATATGACTACAGACTCACGATTTCGTGGGTTGCAATAAAATATGATATCGAACTTATATCTTCAAGAAAAAAAGTCTCATAATTTTAAAATCGTGTTTTCTTGATTTTGATATTAGACTTGCACAATTCATGGGTTGTCATAAAGAAACTTGAAATATCAAATCGTAACATAACAACTAGAAGTATTAAGTCGTAATTCGTGGGTTGTCATAAAGAAACCACAGGTCACAAAAATGCTTGAGAGTAGTAGCACTTATGAAACGCTCACAAACTAATTGATTATGTGTCGAAGACTCGTCTCATACACTTTTTCGAGATATTAGTAACTATTGAGAGATTTCTCGTAGTTCGACTAAAATTCATCTTATTGAAAAGCATATACCAAAAAAGTGAACGATCAATGAAGTGATAACATTGAATAAATTACTAATTGTCATTTATAATATAATATTTAAGGAGAAATAATAAGGAGATTTAAAAATGTGGTTAATTTCATGCCTAAATATAGATGTCAACATCTTGTTAGTTGGAGCCAAAAGACTCGTTATTTTACAAACAAATAAAACATTAACATACAGTTTTAGGCATGAAATTAATCAAATCTATATTGCTCCCGATCATTTCTCATAATTTTTTTAAAAACGACAATTTTTAACTAAATATCACAATATTTATATCACAAAATATCTCACATAATTGAGATGGTGAACATTTGCAAACCAACAACATGACTAAAAGATTATAACGAAACGTATCAAAATAATATTAAATCTATCAAACATTGAATGAATGCAAAAATGATGCACATATACAAAACATCTTATGATTTAAAATCTAACAAACTTGATACGCAAATTAAAAAATATTTTAAAACTATTTTGCTAGTATTTCAAACTTGATATTCAAATTGTCAATATTAAACTACTAGCTTTAGTAAATTAATAGACAGCTAAATATTACCCGACATATCAAACGATTTATGAAAGTTGTACATTTATTGTTCGTTATAACATATTTTGTGAAAGATGAATTTGACACTTTTAATAAATTTATGGGTGATTGACGTAAATAAAGAAAAAGTTGAAACTTCAAATGTTTTGGAATTTAACCACGTAGCAATATGACGTGATTTATGGGATTATCTTCGTACGATTATTGATAGATGGGAAGGTGATACCGTGATTATGGGTGACTTTAACGAAGTTCGTTCGGAACATGAAAGGTTTGGTTCTACGTTTAATAAGCAAGGGGCTATTGCTTTTAACAAAGTTATTTCTTCGGCACGTTTAATTGATCTTCCCCTAGAAGGTTATGCTTTTACATGGGCTCACAAGTCGGCTTCAAAGATGAGTAAATTAGACCGTTATCTTATTTCACAAGGTGTTTTGGATTTATTTCCACATCTTTCAGCTTTATGTTTGGATCGACACCTTTCTAATCACCGTCCTATCCTTATGCGGGAAATAAATTATGATTATGGTCCTTCTCCATTTCGGTTTTTCCATTCTTGGTTTGCATGGAGGGTTTCAATTCTTTTCTGAAAACTACGTGGAAGTCATTAAATATTGTTGAGCCAAACGGTTTAATTCGGTTGAAGAAAAAGTTGCAAGCTCTCAAGATTGCTATCAAGGCCTGGTCGAAAGAAGCTAACAAAAGGTCAAATGACAGGAAGATCAACATTCAACAAAATCTCTCAGAAGTTGATAAGCTTATTGATCAAGGAAAGAGTAATGATGAGATTCTTATCAAAAGAATCACGCTTCTTAATGATCTTCAATAGGAACGCCATGGAGATTTCTCAAAAAGACAAAATCCGATGGTCCATTGAAGGTGATGAAAACTCCAAATATTTCCATGGTATTATGAATAAAAAGAGATCCCAACTCGCCATTCGTGGGACTCTTGCTAATGGGGAATGGATTTCGGAACCTCACAGAGTCAAAAATGAATTTTTTACTCATTTCAAGAAGCAATTTTCGCCTATCCAAGCTCCTAGTATCTGCTTTGACTTCACTTTTCCAACTCGCCTATCTTCAGATCAAGTTCAAGATTTGGAGCGTCCTGTTACTTATGAAGAGGTCAAAAGGGCTGTTTGGGATTGTGGCACCAACAAATCACCTGGGCCAGATGGATTTTCCTTTGAATTTTACCGTAAGTATTGGACAACAATTGATGATGATGTGTTTCAAGCTGTCAGAGATTTTTTTGTGAATGGGCACTTCCCTAGAGGATGCAACTCTTCTTTTATAGCCCTTATTCCCAAGATCCAAGATGCCAAATTTGTGAAAGACTTTCGTCCTATAAGTCTTATTGGGAGCGTTTACAAAATCATAGCAAAAATTTTGGCCAACAGATTATGTCTAGTTCTGCCTTATCTCATAAGTGATGTTCAATCGGCTTTTGTTGCTAATCGTCAAATTCTTGATGGGCCTTTCATTCTTAATGAGCTTCTATCTTGGTGTAAGTTTAAAAAGCTAAATGGGATGATTTTTAAGGTGGACTTTGAAAAGGCTTTTGATTCTGTGAAATGGGACTACTTAGATGAGACCCTAAAGGCTTTTGGTTTTGGCTTAAAATGGCGTAATTGGATCAGTAGTTGTCTTAATAACGCCATGGGATCGGTGCTCGTTAACGGTAGCCCTACTTTGGAGTTCCAGTTCCATAAAGGCTTAAAGCAAGGTGATCCCATCTCTCCTTTTTTATTTATTTTGATTATGGAAACTCTTCACCTCACGTTCAAGAGAGTCTTAAACGCCGGTTTATATAAAGGTATCTCTCTAAACGACTCTTTCACGATCTCTCATTTGTTTTATGCGGATGACGTAGTCTTTATTGGTGAGTGGAACAACAATAACATTCAAACTTTATTGAGTGTTTTGAGGTGTTTCTACTTAGCTTCAGGCCTTAAAATTAATCTTCACAAAAGCAAATTGATGGGGATTGGTGTTAGCTCAAATGTTGTTGCAGCTGCAGCTTCTTTGATTGGCTGCTCTATTTTAACTGCTCCCTTCAATTATCTTGGCGTGAAGGTTGGTAGCAACATGTCAAGAATTAACTCGTGGGACGATGTTATCTCTAAGGTTTCTTCGAGATTGTCCAAATGGAAGCTTAAACTCCTTTCTATAGGCGGCCGCCTTACCCTTTTAAAGTCGGTTCTGTAATTGAGCAAAATTTTTTTTCTTGCAAAACCATAAAATGACAAAAAGACTTTTTCCCAACATTATACTTCAAGTTTTGTACCCTGTGAGGAGACGAAAATCTACAATGAAATGAACTCCCGCTTCAACATTGCCAAGTACTAGGTTTCCAATTCCAATGTTTGAATAACACACATGTAAGAACCTGCAAATTATGAGGAGCCGGACCATACCATCCGTTTTTTAGTTAGACCCTAGTATTTAGTGAGCAAAAACCATCAATTGTTGCATGTTTAGCCCGCACCCAAAATTTCATTGCATCCGTTTTGAGAGTCAGAACACTTACATGATGATATCTTAGTTATGGCATAGTGTTCTGGAACACCTCGTTTCATGCTCGGGCAAAGTGGTTGAATGGTAACCCTGTTGAAATCACCACAACCCGCGAATTCATTCACGAAGATAATCCGGAATTACATAAAAATTGCCCATCTCGTTTCCCCATCACAATTTCCCCGCTTCCGATTCTGATCTGCTGCGCCCTTTAATACTTTCACGAATGCCGATTGAGTTAATATGATTTCATCACGTCATGTTTGGAACCCTCCAGAAGAAATGAAAGCAATACTTGCATTTGAGCTTTTTTCTGACCTTTGGTCCATAATGCACGATGTTGAAGACTTTCCCCAAACTTCCGGGTTCGTTTGGTTGTTAGATTTTTTTCAACGAATTTCAGTGCACTTGATAGTAACCAACACCGGTGGTAATGAGGCAGATTCACTTGTCCATTGAGGAGGGAAAGGTTTTTTGAATTTGCTTAATGAAGGATTGTATGAAAAATGGTAAGTAGTGATATACAATGTAATTCAGAAACAACACCCTTTAATTTATAGCACAAGAAAATCATGGATCCACCATTTATCCTCAAGAAAAGATAGATAGGATAAGAAAATCAGAAAAAGGGTGATTCCTGGGTCCTTCATTGTCTCAAGATAATCGGGTTCGGGTCCAAACCGTTTTTTTTTGTTTGAAACCGGGTTTTTTTTTTCAAAAAACCGGTTGAGTCAAATCGGGTATTTTCGTGGAAAGCCAAAACCGATCCAAACAGCTGGTATTGGACCAAAAACCAAAACCGGTTTGGTCAAAACCGGGGTTTGACCGATCGTTATTTTCGGGTTTTCAACCCCGGAAACCAATTTTTGGAACCCGGTTTTTTTGCCTATCTCTAGATATAGATATAAATAGATAAAAGATAAATTTGATGAAGGCTAGACATCCCGTCTATTCTTTGTCCGGTTTGCAGTATTTCTGTGGAATCCACGTCGCACCTCCTATTTTCTTGTCATTTGGCCAGTCAACTCATGTCCAAAGTTTCACATTGGTGGGAATTAGTGTTTCAAGATTTTTTCTCGTATGATGATTGGCTTCTTTGGTTTAAAAGCCTTCAGATGTCAAAGCGCTTAAAGGACGTGTATGAAGTTGTTTTTTTTTTTGGTTTATATATCTTGGTGGGTTATTTGGGAAGTTCCGTAATCAAATTTTGTTTGGGAAGCAATTTCCTCCGGTGGCTCTCCTTTTTTTGATTAGATCGTTCGATTGTCTTTCTTTTGATGCTCGAATCGTTGTAATTTTAACTTTGATTGGAACTCTTGGATGAAAAATCCATGTTCCTTAATTTTGTAGCCTGCCTAGCGTCTTGCTAGTTTTCTAATAAAATGGTATAATGTTCAAAAAAAAAAGATAGATATGAGGCCTATAACAAACTAAAATTGAATTGAACTACAAGTAGTGGTTATATATAATAATTATGCTAGTGACCAATGTATTACCGTAGCTAATTCCTTTATTGTCTTTATGAAATAATCGACAACAATACCTTATTTACGAAATTGAGATTAACAACTATAACAAATGATTGTTATTCATGAAAACAATCCATAAAAAATAAAGATACACGATACGGTAAATAATATATGTAACCTAATAAATATTAGGGGGACTTTTCTTTTCAGCACAAATCTTAGAGCCTATAACTACCAGAACCACCAAAAACATACATGCCACGCCTTTTTTATAAATAAAACAAAAATGTTTTGATTTATTAAAGATATAGATATAGATAGATAGAAGATAGATATGAGGCCTATAACAAACTAAAATGGACTTGAACTACACGTAGTGTTATTATGAAAACACCTTATTTACAAAACTAAGAGTAACAATTAACAATTATTGTCTTCATGAAAACAATCTAATAAAAGATATAGATACACCCGTACGGTATAATAACTAATATTATACTCTTTGCGTCCCAAAATAAATGTCTAGTTTGACTTTTCAGAATCAAATTGGTTCAACTTTGACATTAAATATATTTTTTTATGTTATATAATACTTGATAAAATTACGCCAATGAAAATATACTTAAAACCCAATTCACCTATATATTTTGCATCAAGTATTATATAACACACATAAACATAATTAAGGTCAAAGTTGAATCATTTGACATTTATTTTGGAACCGAAGGAGTATATATTTAAGGAAGGTATTTTTATATTCAATTCTAAGTATTACAAGTATCATTCTTTTTCATGCAAAACAATTTAATACACTACATTTTATTTTATTTTCTATATAAAAGATCTTTAATCAAGTTAAACAATGATAGGGTTTGTTATAAAACTAAAGATGTTTTTTCACTTTTTTGTTTCCAATAACATCGCGTGGTCCAGGTTTACATGACTTTGATACACTTGTTGTGGAAGGATTGGAATAATATTCAACAAAAAAGACTTGTTTGCTTGACTTGGTGGAAAATAAGGTCGTTTTAAGTATTCAAATGAAAGTAAATGAAACGTTAGTCCTTTCGGATGTTAGCCATAGAACAAAAAAGAGTTCTCATATATTATTGCTATAAAATTTTCTTTTTCTAAAATCTAAGGCACCTAATTAGTCTGGATTTACATGGAAACAGTAAACAAGCCGTGGGGAAAGGGAAATAATCGACACCAAGACTTAGTTATTGTACTTTAAAAAATACTATCCTTGTCTAAGTAACAAAGATACCCATACACGTGTAAATCACGTCGGACCATGAGTAGTATCGTTATCGCAAATGCTTATGGTCCAAATGTCAAGTAATACTATTCGATGCTCATTGCTCAAGTATGTGTGAGTACATAACAACATAAATGATGGTTTAGAGGCTCATGTATGGTGCACATATGAGTGAAGGAAGAGTGTAAAGATCATCTTCGGCTAAAACTAAAGCAGTCCATGGACATCTTTGAACTATGGTATAAAACTACGTTTTTCTTATGCACCATTATGATGATCCATTTGGTAATCACTGGGTGATACCTAAGAACTATAACTGAAGGTTGATGATGGTCTATTCCCATATCTTGGACGCCCCGGAGGTCGAAGACTAATTTGCTTGCCACGTGGTGGTGATCCTCCACGACGCTGGGGTTCAACTGAAAAAAAAAATACTAAACTCCTGTTTCGGGGTAGGTTTACTACTATACTATTAAAAGGATGCCCTGCGTGTCAATAATATGCAATAGTGCAGCGTGCCCCCACATGTATTTATTCCAATCACAACTTCATGGCCATTTCACAAATAGAGAATTGAAATTTGTAGACCTTTACTAGCAAGCCATGCAACATCAAGTTCCTGATCGTAGCTGATGATTACTTCACAAATTGGATATAAGCCAAACAAATGGCTACCATTACTGAAAATAAAGTACTCAATTTCGTATATGGGACCGATACATCAAACCACGGTCAGGAAGTTTAAAAAACCAAACGAAAACGTAAAACTAGACGAACTCGTAAAAAAACAGACGAAAACGTAAAACAACGGACGAAAACGTAAAAAACGGGCGAAAACGCAAAAAACAGACGAAAACGTAAAAAAACAGACGAAAACGTAAAAAAAGCGAGCGAAAACGTAAAAGATCATATAAAGAAAATTATTGTTAAAGGACTAACGATGCAAAGCGATCGTTAGCTAAATGGATTAACGTTGCCACATAATAACTAACGGTACAAACATTTGGTTCAAGTCGGTTAAAAATTTGAAAGTACGAAATTTTGGAAAGTACGTTGGTAATTTATGGCTTTTACCCTTTAATTTTATGGAATCTATAAGGTTCAGAGTTGTCTCGTGGTTTTCGGTGGCCCTAGGCAATAGCAAGAAAGAGGCCCCATTACATTTGTAAATTAAAGAGAAGTTGCACATAAACTTATATTATATGGCTCATGTATGTTTAATATTATACGTATTAATACGCAAAACTAATAAAAATATGACCCTGTTTAAGTGGAGGCCCTGTGTGACCGCACCTCTTGCACACCTTTCTGAGACCCCTCTGATAAGGTTTGCAAAGTAACGTGTTCATTTTCAAAAATATAGGCAATACATTATACTTCATCAAGGGACATCAGAAACAAAGCTAAGAATGATACCCATTATCCTTTCGATATATTTTAAGAATGTGAGGCCTAAATAAATCGAACTTAAATTGCATCATACCCAATAAAAAAATATATTTCTAGAGCATCTAGTGGTCCAGGTTAGTTGCAATTCGATAGGAACATTTGTTTGCTTGACTTGGTAGAAACTAAGGTCGTTTTTAAGTACTTGGATCCCAAATACTAAAATGAGAGTAATTAAACGGTCGTCTTTTTGGATTATGACTATTACAATATCTCTTTTGAATTCTAAAGCACCTATGTGCATGGTCCGAATTTACTTGGACACAATAAACATGCCGTGAAAAAAGGGAGATAACGAGACCTAGACTTGTCGTACTTGACAACAATACTATCTTTGTTTGATTAGCTATAATTAAACATGAAAAACAATCACGGCAATGACATGTAAAGCTGTATCGCAAACGATCATGAACCAAATGTCAA